>UELU01147177.1:0-20475 GCA_900490025.1 Megastigmus dorsalis
GGTATAGGTGCAAATTTGAAAAGAGGAGCCCGTAGAGCTAGTTTGCAGCTTACAAGAACTTCTTTAAAATATCACGCTTTTATTCCAATAGATCGTAAGACTATGAAACTTAAAAAAACATCTTTGGCATCCGAGTACAATTTATTTCCTAAATTAAAAAAGTCAAAAATTGTTAAAAAGACTTGAAGAAGCTTTAAGGGGAGGTCGGAGCTAAAAACGTGTTTTTTGATTTGATGATATCTTTTTCTATTGATTATAAAAATGAAAACTTGGACTTGCGCGCCATAGTTCTCAATGTAATGAATAACCATGTGCAATTTCAAGTGGATACGATTAGTCGTTTTTGCACAAACCTGGAACTAGTAACCGACATTCACGCATTGAAAATTAACCTCAAATTCTTGAACATGCCTATTTCTGCATGTAACTTTTTTTATTTATCATTTTGAGTAATACCAGGAGCTGAGCGCCATAGTGCTTGGTACGATGAACTGTTCTGGGCAATATGAGGCTTATTTGACTTATAGTTTTTCTATGAACTTGGAACTACAAACTATTGAGGAGGGGGGTAGCTCCGGCCTCCTCTTAAAAGCTTAGGAGTATAAATTGTAATGATGGTTAGTCGAGCAGCTAAGAGTTAAGGTCTGCAGCAGTAGCACGCCCGGCGCGCCGCGACTGGTCGAGCGCCTTCTGTTTGTTGAATGATATCTCGATAAAATCAAAAATCCCCTTCCGAGAAAATAGCTATATCGACGTAAAATTTCCACCTCTTTCGATCTAGCAGGTCAAAAAAAATATTAAAAATGCATTTTTTGAGATATAGCACATTTTATATTTTTTCAAGGTCAAATTAAGCAAATTTTACAAATCTGGTAAGACCATCCGAAAGTTGAGAAAAAAATACATCGAAATCAGTTCGTTATGATAATATCTATGTGCATTTTAGCCCTTTAAACATAAGCTGAAAACAGCACAATTAAGCGCTCCCGCGCCGCGCTTGGAGAGTTGACGTAAAACGCCTCATATATGTATAAATCGCACACATGTGTTGTTCAGTCTCTGTAAACGTAAACGAGGTCATTTTCGCCTCTAAGGCAACAACGTTATCGCCCGGTCGGCGTGTTAGTTAATCGCCCAACAAGTGCGCCCAGCAATGCCTGGAAGGCGATGTCGTCGTTCGTTAGGAACGCGAGATGGTGAATCTACCGTGGTGCACAATACGTTGGTTTGCGTCTTTGGTGAATCTACTGTGGTGAGCAATGCGTTGGCTTGCGTCTTTGGTATTCGGGTTGAAATCTTACCGTGTCGGGAGAGCTGATCACTGGTCGGTTGTCGGCGCGAGAATGGTCGCATGCACGTCTCCAGACACGAGCTCGCGTGCGTTTCAGCGGGAGAAGGAAGTCACCGGTGTTGCCGCTTCTCGCCGTTCCGCACGAGAACTCGGCCAGCACTCATACTCGTACGCGCTCGTGCGATACAAAATGTGTTGTGTCGCAACATACTGCAGGATAGAGTTGCAAACTGCGGAATTGAGTTAACGATTTGGCGCTATAAAGCTGATTGAATTGAACAATAAAGACTTAAAATTAGATATAAAAAAATTACGCAACAAATATTTGGGAATTGACTACTTAACCTAACGAGTAATTAAACGTATCACAGAACAATAACATATTTACAAGAGTAATCTATAACGAACATTTGACTGGTGACAGACTAGATCGGTAAGTGGAGTCAGTTTTCGTTGGCGGGACTATTCCTTTGAATTGGACGGATTATCAGAAAAAATCAAGAACACTTAAAAACTAATTAAAGTATGTTCAAACTGTTTATAAGAGTTAGGAGACTAGGATATGAGGAGAATACAAAGACGTGTCACGTATCGCTTATATACTCCGTTCGCAGTCTTGACCGTGGCGACTTTGGAGATGCTGATACTCCCAGGAAAGATTTCGATGATAATGCCCAGTGGCCATCTTCCGCATGTGATGTTATCTTTAATCAGAAGAACCACAGATCCAGGCTTCAGCTCAGCAGTCGATTCATGCCATTTTTGATGGACTTGGAGTTCTTGTCGAGCTTTGGTGATGAATTTGTCAGTCGGTAGCTGGTTATCAGGAACTGAAACTCATAAGTAAATGGGCAGGTGTAATACTGAGAGGATTGTTAGGATCAGCCGAAAGAGAACATAAAGATCGTGAATTTAATATTGCTTCTATTTCAATCAACAAAGTGTTAATCTGTTCATAAGTAAGTCTCTGATCTTTCAAAACGCGTTTTAGATGGCGTTTTGAACTCTTTATGGCAGGTTCCCAAAGAAATGGGGAAATAAAGGTGGATTAAAATGCCATTTTATCCACTTACATAAGGCAAAATTCTCGATTGAAATTTGAAATTCAGGGGTATCGAATAATTTATAGATTTTGCAAAGCTTTACGCTACTTCCTACGAAGTTAATACCATTGTCGGAATATATATGTTCAGGCACGCCTGATTGAGCGACGAACCTACGCAGAGCAGCTAAAAAACCTTCGGACGTAAGAACCGTTGCAAGTTCAATGTATGCAGCCTTAGAAACCATGCACACAAAGCACAACTATAGGTTTTGAAAAGGACATTGTTACGAGATTTTTTCTCCTTTATGAGAATGGGACCGAAGAAGTTAACACCTGTATAGCAAAAAGCAGGAGCCTCGTTCACTCGCGAATCTGGCAAATCGGCCATTTGTGCTTGAGCCATTGTTGAAGAATACATTCAATGCAGCGGCGAACGAGATTTCCAACCCTTTGCCTTTCATTCAAGATCCAATAACGAAAACGAATCGCATTTAAATGCCAGAATGCAGATTTTGCAGAAGGTAATAGCAAGAGGTGTTTTTATCCTTGGAAGGGATTGGCCCTTTTCAGCCTATCGCCCACATGAAGAATCCCCTGTTTGTTTACAAAAGGAGTAAACATGTTAAGGAGATTAGGTTTTGAATTTGGACCCCGAATTCGTTTTAACGAAGCCTTGAGTTCTCGTCTAAAGTTTGGTGTGAGACTTTGAATTTCTCCAGGAAAAGCTTCTCATTGGATAACAGATATAACTCGACGTTCGGTCGATTCATATTCTGTGATCGTTATCTTACGAGTTTGGATTGCAGACAAGGTCCCTAAATTTCTCCACCGTAATATGTAGGTAAGAACCTTGATGAAACGACTATACGATGAAAAATGAGAATAAAGCCATTTCAAAGACCCGCGAGGGATATTGAGTGAACCAATACCTTTTTTGAGTCCCGGGATTTCGCTCAAGCTTGGTTCGATTAGGTGAGGCCATTTATTTTCGGCCAAAGACAACCGATTGAGAATGGAAATCCACAGAGGATTGTTAATGAATGCAGATGGCAACTGTCCTCTGCAAAGGGAATCGACTGGATTATCCTCAGACTGGACGTGTCTTCACTCAAACTGATTTCCTAACATTTGAATTTTTGCGATCCTGTTGGACCAAAACGTTCGCAAAAGATGGGGAGCTTTCTTTAGTCAATAAAGGACTGTAATTGAATTCAACCACAACGTCACTCGATCTATCGGAAAATCAAACCATTTAAGAATGGACGCGGCACAAAGTTCTAATCTAGGGATGGTGAGTCAGCTTAAGGGGATGCAGTAGCGTCTCCCCTCCTCAGTATTTCTCTCTTCCAATTACATAGAAAAACGATAACTCATATACACCTCATCTTGTACAAAATGCTTTATTATATCGTGCACTACGCCGCTAAACTCTACATATTCATTTTTATTATTAATACATCAAGATATAAGCGAAACAAAAAGCACGTTTTAGCTACTGCATCCTCTTAAGGGCACGACTCTGGACTTACTAACGATCAAGTTGATAGAGACATGATTGATTGAATCCTAAGATCGGATATATAGACAAGCTCCATATCTACAAGCACAAGCGTTGCAAAAGCCGTACAGATCAATGTGAACTGAATTCGAAATCAGCCGTTTTCGAGGAAACGAGAGTTCCTTCAGGAGTTGCATCTGATCCGCTAACAATTCCCACTTATTGTTGATGTTTTGGAGACTCGTCCCACGTGATCTTCGTCTTCCAGTAGTCTTGAATTAACACCTTAGCGTACAAAAATACGGTTCCGAGTAACCCGAGGGACAACTCGGACAAGATTTTCCGTTTCATTGCGACGACCTTAGAATCGATGTGATTCAGGGCATATCGGAGAAGATTGTTCTTAGAATCCCAGATAACTCGAAGAGTTTTCTGGATTGGGTCTTCTTTGATCATACAATCTAGGGTAACAAGACGTTTGTCGATATTATCTAACGCAGAGTGAGGACGAGACAACCATTGCGGAACCCACCACGTGACAACAAGGCAATCATTTTGTCGCGGATGATTAGGAGTTCTTCGACAGAATCTGCACCAGAGATGAAGTCATCGACATAGAAGTCATGCAAAAGAAGCTTACTGGTACGAGTAAAGTCATGGGCTTCATCACGCGCTAATTTTTGGATATTTCGAATCGCAAGAAAAGGAACTGCCGCAGTGCCAAACGTGAAGGTGTTAAGTTGGAATGCCGCGATCTTACCATTGTAGTTTCTGAGAGTTTTTGGAACTTTCTATCCTCAGAATAAATAAGGATTTGTCGATACATTTGCTGAATGTCCGCTGTAATGACATAAGTGTGGGTACGAAAACACAGAATTTGTTCGAAAATAGTATTTTTGATAGTGGGACCTACCATGAAGGTGTCATTAAGTAAAATGCCTAAGATGTTTTTTCCGATGGGTCGAAGACTACTCGAACCTTCATAGTTTGGCTAGATTCTTTTATTACAGCGTGATAAGGAGAATAGTAACCCTTCCCATCACCGCAACGAGTCATATGACCATGGAAGATATATTCTTCCATGATCTTGATATATTCAGTCTTTAAAGTGGGATTCGATTCGAACTTCCGCTCTAAGGAGTAGTAGTAAATTTAATTTACTATCCCTAAAGGGAAGACGAACGATATAGCTACCGGTAGCATCACGGTTCGTGTGAAATACATAGTATTGCTCGCAAGCGACTTCATCACGAGATCGAACGGGTTCGTGATTGAAATCCTCGATGAGCTAAAAACGCTCGATGATTTTGTCTAACTTGATGATGTTACAGGATACTTAGTCTCAAGCCTCTAGGGCTTCGAAACCTCCAGCTATGATCCATCCTAAGCGAGTCTTCTGCAAGATAATATTGGATTCTTTGTGGCAGAGTCTGACTTGACCAACTGCCAAAATTGATAAAGTGGTATTGGATGCTAAAAGAAGATCGACTTATTTTGGTTAACGGAAGGTTCTTTGAGATGTTAAAAAGTTTGCGAGGGAAAATGACGTTCTGCATAGTGTTTGCGAAATTCGGAATGATTCAAAAATTTAATTGATTATAAAAGCTATTAAAAGTCTAATGAAAAGAGATTTTAATACATTGTTTTGAAACAGTTTGCAAGAAATCAACTGCTCCGATAACAGAACATATTTGTGAAGGTAAGTTTAAAAGTTTCGCAAATTTTTCTGAAATAAGATTAACGGTTGAGCAAGAATCGAACAACACAGAAGTGTATGTGTAGTGTTCTAGTCAACTCTTCAAGTTGGCAGATGCAGAACTTCTATCATGTTTGGATGGATTTTGAGTCTTTGACTATTGTGAAACCTTTTTATTACGGAGGAGAGTGTGGTGAAGTTGGTTGCATTTCTTGCAATGCTTTCACAAATGTCCATCAGTCTTGTAAACTAAGTTGATTGAATGAAGAGTATTTATATAAACGATGGGACTCACTGCATTTTGGACAAGAAGGGGAGGGGGGAGTGGAAGCCGATGAAAATGCGTTGGCGATAAAAGGCCTAGAGCTCGTTTTAGAATGTTTTTCTTGTGGGGACTTGGTTACTCCAAATCGCTTCCTATGCCGCCTTCAGATAGAGGGTTCTGCTGCAATGAGCGTAGCTTGAAAACCGTATTTTAAACGAAGTTGTAGAATTCCGTCGAAGTCGATATTTCCTTAGTATCGAGAGTTTCTTCCCATTTAGACTTGGTACTAGGGGGCAAACGCCTTTCTAAAAGCCTAATAATGACCGCATCGGGAACCACCACATAGAGCCGATTCAGTAAATGTAAATGTTGTTTGCTTTTGTCAACCAATGCTGAAAGATCGGTTGCTGTTGCTTTGGAAAGCGTTGGGAGATCGAAAATTGCATCTAAATATTTGATCATCTACAAACTTTTTTGATCATACGATTCGAGAAGAGATTCCCAAGCCTTTGGGTAATTCTCATCGCTATCGGAGAATTCCAAAATTTTTCCCAACGTTTCCTCAGTATGTTTAACCAAATAATTAAGATTCTGACGTGAATGAATAAGGGCATCGAATTTATTTTTAAAAACTAGCCATTTGTAGAGAGTACCGTCTAAGGTGGGAAGTTTTATAGTCGGGAGTTTGGGGTTTTGGTGGTTTTCGAAAATGCTAATATTTTGTGTGCTAGTATTTAATATCGAGCTAGCAGCTGGTCCTGCGTTCTGTAGCTGAGTCACAGTCGTATCAACATCATAAAAATTCCTCTCTAATGTTCGATAAGATTGAATCAAAATATGAGTGGGATCTAAGGCAATCCACGTTGGACCTAATGTATTCCCTATACAAGGTCGTAAGATTTGTCAAGCGCAAATTTGTCAACCCCTAAAATCGCACGCATGCTATACAAAATGTGTTGTGACGCGACATTAATATTACAAAGCATTTAATATTTTTTATAATTGCAGTACACATGTCAGTCGAGTCTTAACTTCTTTATTATAGCAAATAAAACAATATATTTTTATACTGACCTCTACGAATGATCGTTGAATAAGTTACAATGCAAATATTACAAAAATTTAGTTTTAAGCAAAACGCGGCTCCGCAATTTGACTCATACTATACTATAATTTTTAAAAATTGCCATCTTCAAGTAGTAATTTTTTACTACCTTCAAGTGTTATTTAAGCTGAAAAAATTTTTCAGACCATTCTAAACTTTAAGAATTGCGCATCATTTTGAATTAATAGAATATTACCTGATACTGTGTAAGAACTTATATTTTTGGAAGGTTTTTGAATTATTTGAACGTCTTAACTTAAAAGCACAGCCACAAAGGCATGTTTGCCTACTCAAACAATGTGCAATTCAAACAATCCTATGTTAAAGTTAGGAATATGTAATGTTAAAGACGTTAAAATTGACAGTATCATGATGTCAACAAATTGTTAGAAATGCCCATATGCGTCTACGAGAAGGAATTCCTGTATCGTACTGACGATGGCCAGTAGGCATTCGAATGGCCGAAACGCCATTTCCATTTTTCCTTTTGCAAGGGTTCTGTTCATCATTATCTCACACATATAGATTTAAAGAAGTTGTAATAAAACAGTTCGCCAACATGAGTTAGTGGGACTAGAATTCATATTCATTGGCTCAAATTAATTGACTTTAAATTAAACTTGTACAAATTAAAATGTTGATTCATGACAAACTTGAATATTTGCAATATTTTTAATCGTTTTGCTAAAGAATTTGAAGAAGATAATTATTAGAAATAGGATATATTTTATTTGACTATTTAATTTTTTTCATTTTTATTTCTGTCGTGCTTTTACTAAAAAAATTTATGTTTGTACACCTAATTTAATTTTTGATCAAGAATGATGAACGATTGTATTTCTCCTTTTCCAACCTTTAATAAAAATGAAGAAAATTCTAAATTTTAAGAAGGCATATTTTCATTTAATTTTAACATTTTAAGAGATGGCCACAATATATAGAATTCAACTGTAGCTTGTATTATTGCAGATCTATAACCATATTTCATAACTGGTAAATTTGATGAAAATTACCACTCAAAATTATTAATTTGTTTCCGAATGGTAAGTTATTTATGCAAACATCTATTAAAGTTCTATCTTGTGACCTGCGAAGATCGCTGTTTACGGGGTTTCACATAATAAACCATGGATGATCAAATAAATTCTGAATATCATATAAAATGTTTCTATTTCATCAGGTAATCTCGCTCCTGGGTCCCGATGTTAGCGGGCACGAGCTTCGTGAGTAGCAAAACTGCTCGACTTGCTTGGTTGCCGTGCACATTTTGGATTCTCAACCGTTCTTAAACTATGTTAATAAAAGATAATAACATTGATTTGCTTAAAGTAACAATTTCTAGCGTATATTCTTCAACTTTACTAAGTAGATGCAGATGTTGTCAGACACCTGATTTTCTCGCACTGAGTGAGCTCACGCGCGGAGTTTGGCGCGCTGCGTTTCTCTCGAACATAAATTGTCTATCTTCGATCATGAATTGGCGGTACTCGTTAACCCGCATGAGGAACAGTCAGTTTGCTCGCGCTTTCTTTTCTCGCGTATTGTAAAATTGACTCGCGATTCCGATACTTCTATCTGAGCAACCGGTTTCCGGTTGTACAATGAGTCGCTGGTTCGACTCCGAAGCTCTTCTGTCTCGTCGCGAGAGTGAAAGAGAGGGAGGAGAAATATGGCTCACGTGGCCTCCAGAAAAGAGCACTTACAGTCGCTGCGTTCAAGATGTTCTTCGATTGTTGCGCCCTTGCTCCGATGTCGATGCTCAGCGACTTGATGATCTGGGCGGTATGGAAGAACCCTGAGTTGGCCGTTCGGTGGCGTTCTTCTCATTCTTACAATTTTGTAAGAAACTTGCAAATAAATTCTTATCTATCTATCTATCTCTCACAGGATGGCGAGGTAATGGCGGGGGATCGCTCCCCCAACTGGAAGCTCCCTTAGCTACGGCTCATGGCTTGTAGAAGGTTTCGTCGCAATCTTAATTAATAAATGCATCTTTGACTTTAATAATCCGATTTCTTATTCCGACATTCACCGATACTCACCCCTCCTACATAACATTGATGCTAAGTGTGAGGTTTCGGTTGGAAAACGCACACAACGTATGATTTAACAAAAATAATTTTAATCGCCTGTCATACAAGTTTTTTCCTTTCTTACGGGTTTGAACCTAAATAGATAAGTCGCGGAAAGAAGAGAGAAAAAAAAGCATACACTACCTCTCCCATCTTATCGCCGACACAAAACGTCACCAATATAAACGCGCTGCAAAAATCAAGCAGATTAGAGTACACTGTCAAGCTATGACTTGTGCCGACGGCAAATCACTCAGTGGCCAAATCGAGAGGAAGGAAGGAAGGATGATAAAGGCTTTTTTTATACTATCGGCGATCGTCGCAGTGCAAATCGCAGAACTAACGTAAGTACAGTGCATTACTTTATTTTTTATACATTTGTCTCTCGAGGGTATACGCGTTCGGCAGGGACCATTCCATCCACATCGACTGAGAGCAGCTCACGATTTTTCATGCTAGATATTTTCATATTTATATATATTATTGTATATTATTGTATATATTTTTATATATTTTTATACTTTTATATTTTTTTCCCAAGATACGGGACTGCAATTATATTGAATACTATGTAGGTGTATATATATCGAAGCCCTGCTGGAAATAATGGATTAAAAATCATAACTCTGTATAAAAATTTAATCCCATCGAAAACACATTAATACGGTGAATCTATTTGAGAAAAAGTTGACGTACGCTTATACTCGCTAAAAAGTAAGTGCAAGGCGCGATCGTCCTTTTCCCCTCCGCGCGAAGTTGACGATCGGCCAACCAGGATGGCCGATCGTGGTTATAAAAGGAAGCTGCTCGCTCGCGCTGAGAGAGAGCGATAGAAACCGTCGGACCGTCGGGCCGCCAGGCAACCGCCAGAAACATTCGCGCCCCTTCGCGACATCACTAAACCAGTCGCTCGCAAGACGAGCTCACTGTCACCTCCTCAACCTCTCACAGCAAGTAACTCAACGGCTCTCTGCCCTCGTCCTTGGCGATCTTCACGCTCACTCGGGCAAAAGGGGCACGCTTTTCTCCGCACAGAGCGAGTCAATTCGCTCAGTGCAAAAGGAGGGCGACGACGTTGACTTGCCCGTCGTCGTCAGCGTTATGGGGAACCACTAGAGAACGCCTCAGATGGAGGTTGGCTAGCAAGAGCTAACGTCAGCTAACCACCGCGCTACACACGTTCGCTCAATTCTTGTTAAATATATATAATCTTGAAAGTGCTCTAAAATTTAATATATAATCCTGTGTCAATTATTCATAATAACCCTCCGTCATCATCTCCTACATTTGATTAAGCTCCGAATAGTGAAGGTGAGCTTCGATAAGCTCAAATTACTCACGCCTGAGAAAAAAAAGGTGATGCAAAGAGCGCCTCCATACCCGAGCCGTTCGAACACTGATACGACTTCTGGCAGTCGTGAAACAGCCAGTGGCGCCCACGAAACTAACCAAAACCGACCGAACACTCGAAGCAAAGGTGTAGCATGCAACAACGGACTCCCGATAATTCGTCGCAAACGACGTCCTCGTTCTAAATCGGTAAGCATCTCTCAAAATCGTGACAGTGAAGTACAATCGCGCAGTGAAAGTGGGGTTTATAGTGCGGAGGAGTGTGACAATTTTAATGGACCTCTGCGTGAAAACGACGTCGTAATGAACAGCGAACGGAATACTATTCTTTCGGAAGAAAATGGGGATGCGCAAAACATACGAAACGGAATTCCGCTTCTTGAAGCACGCGCCTGTAATGGGAATTTTCAAAACCCGCCGCCTCGCGTAGATCAAAATGCGCTCCAACCAAATCTCGAAGATTGGCGTAATCTTCTTCGTGCTCTCGTCGGCGGTAATCGCGAATCACCGGAATTTGCTGGTCGCGATCACGAGGACCCAAACTTTTTTCTAACACGAATGTGAAGAATCATTCGTCGCGAACAACGTGGATCAGCACGGTCGCGTTCGGCTCGCATCGCGCGCGCTTAATGACGATACCGCGCGATGGTGGTCCGTATATAGAAATTTGAATATAACATGGGCAAAGTTCAGCGAATTAAATAGAAATAAATACGCGTCGCAGAACGTAGTAATGAAACTGTCGGCTAAATTGTACGGGCAACCTCAAAGCGACAAGGAGAGTACGGGTTTGTTCCTAGAACAACGACACCTTCTCGCACGTCGTATTCTACAGGATGCTCCGGAACCGCAAATTATTGCTGTACTACTCGAGACCCCATGCGGCTCTATTAATAAATTACTGCGCTCGTCCAATTTCGATACCGGAGAAGATTTAATCGCTCGCGCAGTACAGATTGAGCAGGACGAAACCGAAGAACGTACCGCCAGTCGACGAACCATTGCAGCTGCAATTTCTCCCGCCCCGATAACTCCGGCTTACCAGCCGCCGAGGCAACGCGTATCAAGCAATGTCACGGGCACAGCGCAAGATCCGCCACGCGCGCGAAATTTTGGAGAAACCAATGCTCCGCATATGTTACCGCGCTGTTATTATTGCCCAGATAGGCACTGGAACCGTGACTGCCCGCGTAATCCTCATCACCAGGAACCGGAAAACTCCCGCGGGACAGCCGGGAACGCGGCGGGTGCTGTCCCGAGACCAGCCGCGCAGTAATTGCATCGCTATATTCACCACTCGCGATGATCGGCTTCTTACCTACAGAAATAAACGGTCTTAAAACTTGTGCGCTAGTAGATTCCGCAGCTAGCGACAATTTTATACGAGAAAAATTCGTGACTCCCGACATACCGCGCGAAATTGTCAAATATCTAGTGCACACGACGTGCAAGGACAAAAATATGAAAGTGAAAAATGCGTGCACTCTTCTGGTTACGATCGACGGTCAGGCGGAAGACGTGCGTTTTCTAATATGCGACGAGCTTGATTCGGAGGTAACACTCGGAAAAACGTGGTTAAGATCACAAAAAGCCGTGCACGATCATGAGTTTGATTGCCTGTACGTAGGCACTAACACGCGTCGACGTATCTATTTAACACGCGATAATAACACAATGCCAGAGATGATCGTGCCTCCGCAAAATTTTCTAGAAGACGTTAAACACGGTTTTCCGAGCGAAGACGCGCATAAATTGGAAAAATAAATAAGCGACTTTGCAGAAATTTTCTTCGGGACTGGCCCGTTGCGACAAACACCATACGCACGATATCGAGCTGACGGATGATAAACCGTTTCGCCTCGCTCCGTTTAGATATTCTATCGACAAAAAGAATGCGATTCAGGCGCAAGTGAGAGAGATGCTTGCCGACAGAATGATCGAACCTTCATCCTCGCCATACAGTTCGCCTATCGTCATGGCGAAGAGAAAAGACGGGCGGTTTAGATTCTGCATTGACTATCGCCGACTAAACGCGATTACGAAAGACACCGCGCAAAATCTCCCTATAATACACGAGGTTATAAAAAATATCGGCGCCGCAAAAATTTTCACGACTTTTGATTTAAAAAACGAGTATTGGCAGATTCCGATGACAGAGCCCGCAAAACCGTCTACTGCCTTTGCTACACCGGACGGTGGGCTTTACCAGTGGCGTGTGATGTCATTCGGATTAAAAAATGCACCGGGATGTTTTAATAATTTTATTACGCAAGAGGTTATGTGCGATTTCGTGAACGATTTTGTGTGGACGTACCTCGACGATTTCGTTATTTACTCCAGTACTTGGGTCGAGCATATCGTTCATTTGAATAAAGTTTTCGAACGATTACGGCTGTACGGACTTACGTGCTCGATTAAAAAATGTTTTTTCGGTCACGAGAGCTTAGAGTACCTCGGACATCAAATCACGGATACGGGAAACGAAGCGAAACCCGAGCATGTACGCGCTATTTTGGGAGCCGCGGTTCCACAAAATCGCAAGGATTTGCGAAAATTTTTCGGAATATGTGGGTGATTACGCGAGTACATACCGGATTTCGAACAAATCGCACTGCCGCTTACGTCTTTGCTAGCGTGCAGATTTGAAGAGCATTTGGAAAATGGTAGACTTCCGATTAGATTGCACAATTCTACTTTAACGTATCTCCGTAACCTAGAAAAAAGAAAGGGAAGCTTGCCCCAATGGGCTATAGATCTACGCGACTCTACTTGTACGGTAAAACGCGTAACCCATGAAAATGCAACGTTTGATGGGCCATCGAACGTTACCAATGCGGACGCGCGCGGCGATAAAACAGTAATCCAGGCGCAGACCGTATACATTGCATCGACTATCGCTCAAGAGTTACGCTCGAAAATTATCGAGGCCCAAAACGCGGGAAGATATCCGGCGTGCTGTAAACAGCTGTGCCGCCTGCGTGCTGACCAAGGCGTCTAAGCCTATCGCGCACGGCGAAGCACAAGCTCGGCAACCGTTCGCGTGTTGGGATACAGTCGCAATCGACCTCATGGGCCTGTACCCGCGTACATCGAGGGGGAAGCGCTTTATTCTTGTTGCGACTGACCATATGTCGCGATGGATCGAAGCTTTCGCCGTGCCAAACTCCACGATTTCCGTCACCGCGCCAATACTCGAGAATGAGATGTTTATGGGCTGGGGCTATCCTCGCGTCCTCCTTAGCGACAATGCGCCACAGTTTCGCGGAACTGCATGGAAAAAGCACTGCCAAACTTGGGGTGTGCAGGCATATACGATGCCGGCATACCACTCCCAAGCGAATCCCACAGAGCGTCGAAATCAAGAAATTAAAAAAGGCTTATGACTAAAACTTAGCGGTGAACATCAGCGGGACTGGGATCTATATCTTCCGTCGATCGTTTTCGCTACGCGACGCCGCGTAAATCGCACAACCGGACAATCACCGAGTTACATGCAATTCGGACGCAATTTACCTCGCCCGGGCGAATGGACGTTTGCTTGTGATGGGCCGGCGCAGGATCGCGTGGACCGCGCAAGACAGCAACAAGCAGCTTTTGCTCCTCCGACTACGTCGGATGAGAGCAGGCAGCTGCAAGTTGGAGAACGCGTGTTCGCTAAAAACTTCGCGTTGTCAAACGCAGCCGAAGGCTTTAACGCGAAACTTGCTCCGCGCTGGACGGGACCTTACGAAATAATAGAAAAATGTAGCAATGATGTTTACATCTTGGAACGACCGGGTCAAGAGAACATTAAATTACATATTAATAGCTTGAAAAAGATGACTACACCATCTGTCGAGGCCACGGACGTCGTCTCACAGATCACCGACTAACAGCAAAGCCGAGATGAGTTGTCGCCCCAGCCGACGCCTGCTCTCTCGCCACATATTCAGAGCCGAGATGCGTCGTCGCCCCAACCGACGCCTGCTCTCTCGCCTCATCATCATTGTCGAGAAGAATCGTTGCCCCAGCCGACACCCGTTCTCTCGTCATCACATGCAGTTCATCAAGCAGCGCCGTCATCGCAGTTGACACGCGCTTATCGTTGCAACCAGCCGTTTCAGATCATACCGCCTCAGTCGGTAAATATGTTAGCATGCACAACTCAAGCCGCGCTGTCACCCGAGTTAACGAGCGCACGCCACCTACCGATTCATCCACCACCCACTGTCAGCCGAACAACCGAGGAAAGATCAACCCCGAAACAAACGCTGTCAACCAATCAGTGACCCACGGGCAATCTAGCGAAGTTCGCCGCGAGAAGTTATCCTCCACGTAGACGAAGAAGGCCCACGAAGGACGAAGCAAATAGACGAACTGCAGAGAATCGTCCTCCCACTGCCATTCATCGATACTTTACGCGCTCACGCGCGCGATAGATTGTGTTCTCGCGTAAGTGATAAACGTGCGGAAGTGCTAAGTGCGATAAGGACGAAAATAATAATTACTTGGTGACATTCGTTAAGTGTCATTATTGATAATGAGTGGACGAAAGAGACCAAGAGGTGGGCGCGATGCCAAAATGCGTCTTGCATTAGAAGTGTGCAAAAATGCACACAAATTGGGAGATATGCAAGGAAAAATACGTGTCCTTCGAAACGTATGCTTACTCTACGAGGTCAATCCCGTAGAGCTTAGTCAACAAGGCCCCGCAGAACGCCAGATGGATGCCTAGGAGAGCTTGAAGCCGAAACCGAAGGTAGATGCCCCGCTTCAAGCAACAACCGAGCTCGAGCGTGGAGGGCTCGAAGCAGTCCAGCTGAGCGACGTGGTGGACGCATAACTTATCGAGGAGTTGATGGACGACATCGATCAATTTTTGCGATAAAAATCAACTGGATTGACTCATCCATACGCGTCTATGACTTACGTTTGTGTTAAGTGTTCAAGTGCTTATAATATTAATTGAATTGACAATTTAATGACTTTATGATGAATATTGAATTACTATTTAAAATCATAATATTTGTTTTGCAATCTATAATTGAATTATTTGTTAATTACACAAATCACATTCACACACACTAACACACACACGTTTTAAATATTATTTATGTAAAAAAGACACTCATACACCTACAATTGTAAAATGTTAAATAAAAAATTATTATTATAATAAACGTGCGGAGCATTTTCAAACTTAACAGATCGCGTAAATTATCGCGCTCGATTTTTTTTATATAATTGTAAAAATCAAATTGATTTTGCATTTCATCTTCAATCCGCGCCTCGGAGAAAAAGTCGACGAACCCAGGGGGGAATTGACGTACGCTTGCACTCGCTAAAAATTAAGTGCAAGGCGTCTTTTCCCCCTCCGCGCGAAGTTGACGATCGGCCAACCAGGATGGCTGATCGTGGTTATAAAAGGAAGCTGCTCGCTCACGCTGAGAGAGAGCGATAGAAACCGTCGGACCGTCGGGCCGCCAGACAACGGCCAGAAACATTCGCGCCCCTTCGCGACATCACTAAACCAGTCGCTCGCAAGACGAGCTCACTGCCGCCTCCTCAACCTCTCACCGCAAGTAACTCAACGGCTCTCTGCCCTCGACCTTGGCGATCTTCATGCTCGCTCGGGCAAAAGGGGCACGCTTTTCTCCGCACAGAGCGACTCAACTCGCTCAGTGCAAAAGGGGGGCGACGACGTTGACTTGCCCGTCGTCGTCAGCGTTATGGGGAGCCACTAGAGAAAGCCTGAGATGGAGGTTGGTTAGCAAGAGCTAACGTCAGTTAACCGTCGCGCTACACACGTTCACTCAATTCTTGTTAAATATATATAATCTTGAAAGTGCTCTAAAATTTAATGTATAATCCTGTGTCAATTATTCATAATAACCTTCCGTCATCATCTCCTAACATTTGATTAAGTTCCGGGAACTTACATCAAAGTAATGATTGAAATATTATCATATATAATCAATTTTAAATCTAATTCAGTTTAATTCAGAAATTTAGTACTCATTTTGAATCATACTTATCTCATTCAATTTACAAGAAAAAGATTAACACTTAAATTAAGTATTGGAATTTGATATAATTGAAAATCTAATGTCAAATATTTCAATCCCTTACAAATTGCTCTTTTAATCGTTTTAACATTTAATTCTTATTATCCAAATTTTAAACTGTTAATTAAAATTACTTTCGATAATTAAAAGCGGTATCGAAACTGAATCTAGTTTTATCCATTTTTACTTTAATCTCTTTTGATTTGTAATTTGCTTATTTACTTTTAATTCTTTTTATTCAAATCTTAAACCAATAATTAAAATTGTTTTATAAGTGCGCAAATATTTGCAATTAGGGAAAATCGCGAGGAAGAAAATCGGAAGGGGCGTATAAAATGTAGCGTTCAATCGTTTTATCACCTGCTCATAGTGCGACAAAAATTTAGATAGGCCATCGAACAAATCGAAAGCGGGAGCACGCTCGCAATCCCTCGGATCGAATTTTTCAGACGCGGAATCTCTCGCGTATTACGCTAATTACAATGAATATAAAGCACAAGTAGGCGCTAGGGAGATTAAAATCATGATAGAAGAAGCGCTTCGCAAGTTTCAGGATTTAATACCGCCGCGTGAGGAGCAGAAAATATGGGTTATTGAGTTGAGATAAACCGTAGTGCCAACGATCAGCAGCATAATCAGCCGGCAGCGCATATGTAAAGGCAACCAATGTCATTCGCGGACAGCAGCACAAAACTTTGAATTAGGTGCGAAATCGCAGAGACACGAGGTCTCGTTAAAAAAGTTTGGAAATGCGCGAAATGCAGTTGATTAAACATAAAATAGATACGACGTCAAATAAACCAGTGCAAGCGAAGCACTTTAGATATCCGCCTGCTCTGAAAGAGTAAATGCAGATCGAATAAGTCTCAATATTCGTCACATACATGGATTCTTAATCGATCTCAAACAAGGATTTTACCAAGTCAAAATGAAGGAGGCAGTCAGACACAAAACGACTTTTTTGGGATCGCACGGTCAATATCATTATAAAAGAATGCAGATGGGGCTCAGTGAATCGCCCAATACGTTTTTGAAAGCATTGTCCCTCGCACTTGCAAGCTTGCAACGACGCGAGCTCGAAGTATATTTGGATGACATCATGATTTTTGCAACGAATTAAGAAGAACACGGAACTCTATTTCGCAGGCTCCGCAAGAACTGGAAGGCGCGAATATGATAATAGTACCAAAAAAGTGTTCATTTGTAAAACGTGTAGCTCGCGTTTTAGGACACATAGTGGGCGATGGGTAGATAAAAACTGATTCAAAGAAGATTAAGATGGTGCGAAAATATCCAACACCCACAAGTATTAAAAAGATAAAACAATTTTGGGATTCGTAAACTATTATCGCCGCTTTATTGAAGGTTATGCGAAAATAGCGTACTCGCTTTCATAGTTATTAAAGCGAAATACTAAATACATCTGGGAAGAAGAACAAAAAGAAGCTTTTCAAAAATTAATAAATGAACCTTGTAGTGAGCCAGTGTTGGCAGCACCCGATTTTGCAAAACCATTTATCGTCACCACAGACGCGTCAGATTACGCAATAGGCGCAATTTTTAGTCAAGGAGAATTTGACAACGATGGATCTTGCGAATATGCTTCAAGATACCTGGAAGGTAGCGAACTTCACCATCCGACATACAATAAGGGGTTGCTAGCGATAGTGTTCACGAAGCAGCAATTTAGACCGTATTTATACATCCTTAAATTCATTGTCTTCACTGATTTGCGGTTCCATAAATTGAAGACGGAACGCCCCACGAAAAGACTTTAGCGATCCTTTCACCACGCATGGATCACCAAGTCAGGATGCAAAAACCCGAAAACAAACATACGAAAATAACGACGAGACACACACTAAAATCAGTGCTTCCCAAAATTGTCGAAAACCTGCTGGTGCGCTTTATGGTTGACATAAAAGATCGCGAGTTTAATTGAAAATATGGCGCGCTTATTAATATTCGGGAATCCAGGGATGAATGTGACACCCGGCAAGAATCGATGCAAGTAAAGAAGTTAGAGAGAACACCGGAAACCAGGAAAAACAGCTGAAGGAGCGCCCAGATAGTATGCGCAGAATGCATACGGTAGAATCAGAGAGGACACGTACTGCGAAGGAGAACGCAGCAGAGCAGAATCACGTAGCGAAGATTTCGACCAGGAGGCCCCCCAGAATATTAACAAAGACGCTCAAAATGGAGATAGAGGTCGGGCGAGCTTTCCGAGGAACCCGTTTTTAATAACGGTCCTCTAAACTCCGAAATCATAGAAAATTTCCAGGAAGTGGGGGAAAACCCCTAACGACGCCGCAATACCCGCGGACATCGTGATGCATCGGGCTTCAGATAATATACAAGCAAAGCGAGGATTGCGCGGAAAAAGAAAAATAATTTTCAAGAAGCATTGCTTGTCCATTCATTAATAAAACTGCGCGCACTAGCTATATCTGCAACTTAGCTGCGAAAACAATTGCTGGAGTCAACAGCCTTAGAACTATGCGTATCACCTATCAAGGCTCTAGAAATTCTATCCTTGCAAACGCAGTACGGAGACGGCGACTGCATATTCATTTTCCTGCGAGTATATAATCAAAATGTTTGTGAACACGTCCAAAAATATCCGACAATGTACTCATACGCTCATTTTATAGTAAATAACTCAGACGATTATATACATCTGCACCTGCAAAGCCTCCAGTACACACTGCTCTTTACCTTAAACGAAAAATGATCGAGCGATAACAGCGAGGAGAACAGAAACAGGTGGTAGCGTGATCGACAAAACGAAAATAATAAAGACAATGACGATGAAAACAACATCCAGCATATGAGCGAGCAATCGCCACGGCAAGCTTCAGATCACGGAGATACTGAAGCCCTATACCCATCAGACCTTTGGACGCACCAGAGAAAATAATGATTAAGAAAAATAGAGGGTAGAACGAGGAG
The DNA here is from genome assembly GCA_900490025.1 of Megastigmus dorsalis. Classification (NCBI taxonomy): domain Eukaryota; kingdom Metazoa; phylum Arthropoda; class Insecta; order Hymenoptera; family Megastigmidae; genus Megastigmus; species Megastigmus dorsalis. The sequence goes on from UELU01147177.1 coordinate 19,319, forward strand.
AAAGGGAGCAAGCGAGCACGCACGAGTGAAAGAAAAATTTATGGGAGTGTAAGGACGAGAGAAAGAGAGAACAGTGAGTGAAAGGTATGAATAAGAGAGAGAAAATGTTCTTTTCTCTTCTACGTTGCTTTTGGACGCGTGGAGAAAAAGGAATGAATACCAAAATTCAATAAATCAACACATAGTGCTCATATTGCATTGCTGAAATACTATTTAAGAAGAGGTAATCGTATAATTGTACAAAAGAAAATAACAAAAAATAGCGGCAAATATTACACGAAAGCAAAACACAAGGTGAGGTACGAAGCGAATGTACGAGTGCAATAGAGACAGGGGTCAGGCGTGTAAACCGGAGAGCTCGAGAGAGCTCTGCGTGACGTATGAATGCAAGCGAGAGCACATGCCGGTGAATGAGTGTGAGAGAGAAAGAGCTTCGCGTAACGTATCAGCGCAAGCTAAAGCGCGTGCCTAAAATAAGTACAGGAAAACAGAATCGAACTTCGATAAATTTAAAGAGGATCCAGTAATTTAACGCCATGGAAACTGAGGAAATCGAATCGGTAGTAAAAAGACGAAGGCAAAACAGAGAACGAAGCGCCCGCATCGAAGGAGGCCAAGGCTGGACAGCCGGCGTGACACACACATACACACACACACACACACACACACCCCCACTAACCAGTCCCTATCAGAACTATGAACCCGCTTTCAGATGCAGTAGGCAAGCGCAACGGAGCGCCGCACGGAATACCGAACACTAAAAAAAGAAGAGCAACAACCGCGACAACGACGAAGGAAATTTTTCAAAAAGGAAAATAAAATAATATTCACAGCGTCATCAGCACCACATATACTGTTCGCCCAATACCGAACAGCGAAATGTAAATCTTTAGCGTGTGTGTATATATACAGGGTGTCCCAAAAGTATGGACACCCCTGAAAATATTGGAAACTAGTGGCGCTAGAAAAAAACTTTAAATACAAAAGTTTCCGCAAATCAAACGGCGCATCCGATCGTGACCTTGAGTTTGACCTTGGATTTCACCTTCAGGGTCATTTGAAGGTCAAGTCGAATTTTTTCAATGGGAACCCCGCCTTTTTATTACATAAATGAAAAGCAGGAAAAATTTTCTATTCAACGGTATAAATAACATAGG
>UELU01147177.1:20495-35630 GCA_900490025.1 Megastigmus dorsalis
AATAACATAGGGGTCAAATGTAGCCCAAAGTTCATTTGAAGGTCAGATCTTTGAATAAGCTGAAATTGGTATTCAGCAGCCCATAACTCGGAAACTAGGGGTGCTATAAAAAACTTTATATACTAATGTTTCCGAAAATCAAACGGTGCATCCATTGGTGCCCTTGAGTTTGACCTTGGATTTGACCTTCAGGGTCATTTAAAGGTCAAGTCCAGTTTTTTGAATGGGAAACCCCTTCTTTATTACAGAAATTGAAAGCGGGAAAAATTTTCTATTCAACGGTATAAATAACATAGGGCTAAATAAGCCAAAATTGGTGTAAAACTGCCATAAGTTTTTCTATGGAAGTTTCTGGAAATAAAACGGTGCATTTGACGTCGACCATGTATTTAACCTTCGAATATTTGGCCATAGATTTGGTTTTCGATCCGTTTGAAACTGACATTTTCAATTTTACAGTGCAGCCAGTGAAGGCAAGACACGCTGGTGTCCGACTGGTGAAGTCCAACTAGCATCTTTTAGAAATCGTGACTTCTAAAAGTTAACGTTCATATTCGAAATGTCCTCTATTATTCAGTTGACAATACCCCATACGATTATAAAATGCTGAAACTGCCTTTTGGATCATATCATTTGGGATTGCCTGAATTACTTCAATAATACGTTAAGCCAACTCTTCCAAATTCGCAGGTTTTGTAGCATAAACTTTGCTTTTAACGTAACCCCATAAAAAGTAATCTAATGACGTCATGTCAGGTGAACGAGGTGGCCAGTCAATGGTTCCTCTGCGGCCTATCACTTGTCCTAGAAATGTTTCATTTAAATAATTACGTACATTTCTAGCGTAATGCGGGGGTGCTCCATCTTGTTAAAAGTAGGTAATGTTAAAGTTGTCACCGACAATATCATTTATCTCAGGCACGATTTGATTCCTCAACATGTCTTAAATTGCCTTTTATGAAAAATGGCCTTACTATTCTATCATTTATTATGCCTGCCCAAACGTTGAGCTTCTGTGGGTGTTGTGTATGTGATTCCAAAAACCAGTCAGGATTCTCCGATGCCCAGAACCAACAATTGTGTCGATTAACATTACCATTTAACTGGAAGGGAGCTTCATCGGAAAAAACTATTTCGTTTAAAAAATTTAGTCTAGCATCAATACGGTTCATCATTAATTCGGCAAATTCCAGTATTTCTAGCATATATTTCTCTAGCGGAGGTTCCAGGATTTTCAACGAAAGATAATGCCACATTCAAAGAGGTTTCATGATCAGTCACTGTCTTCGGTCTTCTACTTTTGGGTCGATCTTTAACACTACCAGTTTGCTCAAAACGAGAAACAGTTTTTCCCACTGTCTTTTTCGAAATTCTTGGTTGCAACGGTAGCCGGAATTCTGTGTTAAACAGATCCGCAACTCGCCGATATGACCTAACCATATTACCCCTTCCTCGCATCATGAGGGTGCTTATTCGTTCACGTTCTGTGAGACGATTCATTCTCAAATACAGAAAACGAAACTAAGAATAAACGTGTGACGTTATCTCCCGATCTCCGGTATCTTCGGGAGATTCCGCAATTGCATCCCACCGTTGCCGGATGCTCTTGAGTTTAACTAGGGTTCGGAAAGGAAAGGGGATGCGGTTTTCCTCTAGTAAAAATAAAGCAAGTCGGTCTCATTTAAGGTAACAATAAGTGGGATATATTCTCAATCAATTTAAATATATACAAAACATTTACAATCTAATTTTAATTGAGGCTAGCTCGTTTATCCGTCAATTTCTGTGAACAAAAAAAAGAATACAAAAAAAGATAAGTTTTTTTGAATTTATTAGCGTCACGTATTACGCGCTACTAACTAACGCGACCCTTATTCGCGGCGGATTTACGGTTTTGGATCGGAAGGAAAAGGATTCGACCGAGGGGCACCTCGGGAGTCCTTGACGGGAACTGGACGTATGGGATTCGGGGATGGTGTGGTAAGAGGGGCACCTCTATACCAACACCCGGAGCATAGGTAAAAAGAGGAGCACCTCTCTTTACTTTCCGGAGAACACTAGAGGAGCACCTCTAAGTGTTCGGATCGTATCCTCGAGGAGCACCTCGAGGATACTCGGAATTCGAGCTCGGGTCCGGAAGGCTGCTTACTTATAATCCAGAGGGGCACCTCTGGGCTTACGGAGCGCGTAGCCTTGCCGGACTGCTGCCAAGGAGCACCTTGGCCGAACTGAGGATCTGCAGCCAGCGCGAGTCGATTTCTATCCTCGCGCTGAGTCTGCTTGGGTAGGGAGCGTGCGCGGTGGGATACACGCGAGAGATACGGCAGCGCGAGCGGTGGGAGAGTCGCGCGGTGGGGACTCTGTCTCTCTCGGCTCGGCGCTCGGCCGTATGCTCGCGTGTAAGTCGCGCTTGGTTGTGTGCGCGCGTATGTGTGCCAACGCTTGGCGAGCGACTAGCAACGACGCGCTGTCGTTGCAAACGAAAAGAATCAGTACATTGATAGAACTAATTCAGAATGAAAACAACAAAGCACATCAAAATCGATAATTATCTTATGAATGCATACCTGAATATTCACAAAAATTGACCTCTTTGTCCTGTGATTAGTTCAGGTGTGCATACGGGAGGGTTTTTCTCTTACAAATTGTGAATTCGGCCAAAAACCTTCCTGAGTGCGAATCTGAGATCAGATTTGTAAAATTTGTAAATGACCTTTGGACAAGTTTTCTGGAATGAAGAAGTATGGTTCTCGTTCAAAAAACTTGACTTGACCTTCAAATGACCCTAAAGGTCAAACCCAAGGTCAAGTTCAAGGTCACCATCGGATGCGCCGTTTGATTTACGGAAACTTTTGTATTCAAAGTTTTTTTCTAGCGCCACTAGTTTCCGAGATTTTCAGGGGTGTCCATACTTTTGGGACACCCTGTATATATATATATATATAGAGAGAGAGAGGGTAGCAAATAAATTGCAAAGCAAAAAAAAATATTTAGCAAGGCACACTTATATACGGCGTACATACACCCCACACTCACTAAGATAGGCATACGTTAGGGGACAGACAGTACATGTGCAGAGCAGTCAACCTCCGAGAATTAAGGGAACAGTTGGCAACTTACAGCTTTACAATTAATTTTTACTTCTACGTTATTTATTCTTATATTCTTTGCACCTTTCACATAAAGAAAAAACAACATAATTATAGATCACCAAGAAAACAAATCTTTTTTTCAGTAGTAATGTAATGTAACGGGGTAGGATTTAGACTATCGAGGTAAAAGTACGCGGACACGGGACTAGAACCCACGACCTCAGGATCCAAAGGCACGCTCCTTAACATTGAGCCAACGCCGCACTAGCCTCGACTAAGTTACAGATCCTACCGACTACTTCATGTCGGTATCACAGGGATCTACAATTTGCCGACTAGATTCTCAAATCCGCAGTCGTTATACCCCCCACCCAGAAACGAATAATCGTCCTGCAGCGACGAGAAGACGTCTTCTATACCTTTTTACCTCGTTGGACTCAACATCGTCGCCTATCACCAAGACCGGAAGCCCGTCTCTATTCCTTCTCATGCCGATGTTCCTGTCGCGTCACGTTAATGATATGCACACGATGGAGAGCGCACAGTGCTTTCCTATGACCGCGACCATCAATATTTACACGCGGATCTAAAAAAAATTAATTTGACCTTGAAATTCCTTTGAAGATTATGGTCAAGGTCAAGGTCACCATCGAGTACACAGATTTGACCCCTACATCTTTTGTATTTAACATTTTTCTCGAAAACCCCTCCCTGGCGAGTTATTGAGCCGTTCCGATAATTTTTGGACACCCTATAGAACAAGATTCTTCACATATTTCCTAAATCTATCCATCCACCACTAAACGTGTAGATATTCCTGTTTTTTTTTAAATTTTATACTCTATATTATTGTATGTACTTAATGCAATAAAATATTTTGCTCCTATTACTCGATTTTATATTTGTTTAAAAAAAACGTTAATTATCTTTGAGGGAAACAATATTTAAACGACCAATAGCATAATTTTTTTACACGTCCTCGCTTGACCCAAGTTTTATTTATTTCTTTAAATATACAGGGTTTTCAAAACATTCCGAACCGGTCGAATAATTTACAAAGCAAGCGTCGCACAGAAAAATGACCAGCATAAAAGTTGTCGGAAATGTTTCTGGCTAGCAAATAATGTCTTGGCTGCGACCTTCACCTTGATCTTGAAGGTCGTTTGAAGGTCAAGTCGATTTTTTCAAATGGGCACATTCATTTTTGACCTCAGAAATGAATAGAGCGGACAAATTTTACGTTCAGATATGAGCTTGACTGTTTTAAAAATTTGGCCTCTGAAGTTCAAGAGATTTCCTACAACTTTTGTCTTGGTCGTTGTGTGAAGCCTACTTTTCAAGGTACCAGACAGACCTGTACTTGAACTTGCCTTTATTATCACTTGATCTTCAGAGGCCAAATTTTTAAAACGGTGGTGGTCATATTTGAATGTATAATTTTCCGCTCTTTTCATTTCCGGGGTCGGAAATATGTATTCCCCTTTTGTTTTCAAAAAATCGAATTAACCTTCAAATGACCTTCAAGGTCAAGGTGAAGGTTGCAGCCAAGACTACCATTTGATAGCCAGGAATATTTCCTATAACTTTTATGTTGATCATTTTTCTGTGTGATGCTTGCTTTGTAAATTATTCGACAGGTCCAGGGCTTTTTGAACTTCCTGTATATAATTTAGTATATTTACGGATTTATAATTTTTAACTAATTTATCTTTTTGATTTAATTTGAATCATGCTGTTAAAGTTGTTTCCCAATATTTTAAAGCTTCCATTTCATTATTTTCGCCAAAAACTACATGTTGTTGATTTTCAGTATGAACAGGTAAGCGAACTATGGTATGACTTCTACCACATAATGGAAATTCTTGCAATCTCCATGTTACTTCCACTGGACTAAAATATCGGCCATAAATAAATGTATTAATTTCATCATAAATTTCTGAATGTTGTTCATTATCGCTACTAATTTTTGCTACTTTACAATATGCCTTATTATCACCTTTTCTATTCATTATTTTCTTCTAATTCTTTAGCAAAACTATTAAAAATTTTGCGAATATTCAAATTTGTCGATGTCGTCAATCATATAAGTCAGTTAGATTTTTTAAATTTTAGTATTAATAATTGCATAAGGTGTTGATGAGGGGAGGATGAGTCTTACAACTATACAATATATATGTATTCTTATATTATATAGTTGTAAAAGAAATTGTGCCATTTTTTTACCTTACTTTAAGCCCCTCATCCTTATATATACATTATGAACTTCGTACATTATACATAATTGGTTAATTCGCATATATATATATGAAAATCCGGACTTTTGAATGCAAAATATGTAAAAATTTGGACTTTTGAATGCGGCATTCAAAAGTCCGCAATCAATATTTGCATTGGCTAAAATTGATTGCAGCTTTAAAACACATTTATGTATCTCCGGACTTTTGAATGCACTATAAAATTTTGAATGCATGATATAATTTTTTTACTATATATAAGAAAAGACTGAACTAAGATGCAATTTTGGGATTTATAGGTTATGCTAAATTAAGAACTTTCGTCTTCGAATGCATTCAGAGTAAAATATTTGATACTATAACAGTTAATAGCATCGGATAATGTGATTGCAACATTCAAAATTATAGATATGTACTTACGCTGGAGCTTAGCGTCAGCTCTTACAGTGATCTTCCTGAATAGTTAGTACATGTGCCGTGATAAAAAGTGAATTTTGCCCGACTTCTTACGAATTTCCAGTCGATGAATAAAGACGGACATAGCCTAATTCAAAAGGAGTAATTATTTACACGCGAGAAAGGCTATTGCGGATAATGGAATCGAAGATGGCAAGATATTGAGTGTTTATAATTTAATTAATGGCCATTTCTATCCTGTTTGATTTGTAATAACTTGTCTCGCGTGCAAACAATAAGCCTTTTTTATTCAGGTATGTTCCGTTTTTAGTCGTAGAACAGAAAAACATATGATGTCGCGAAAACTTGACGTGTCGACGCTATTCAAATTTGTACTACGCGGTACATATAACGTCTCTTATGGAAAGGGTCTCAGATTGGGAAAAAGACGATTAAATCTATTTTATTGAGTAGGAGTTTGCGGTATCGACTCTGAATACATAAACATACTTAACGTTTCTATCAATTTTTTATACTACTCGTCGAAACTCTAAATTTTATAACCGTCCTTGAAGGATAAACACATTTTTCTTCTATAGCAAATAAGAAGATTTATTTTTCCATTATTTTTCACAAATTTTATACGGAATTTCGACATTTTCAGGTTATGTTAAATTAAGGAACTTCATTTTTTAATGCATTCAGAGTTAATATGTATACTATAAAACTTGATTGCATCTTGCAACTTGAGGACGGAACATAGCTGAATTTACGAAGAGTAATTGTTTATACGCGAGGCATGCTATCACAGATAGAAGAATATAGAGATTAACGAGGACATAGCTTGATGCAAATATTCCTTCAAGGATGAAATAGAAAAAAAAAATTATCACAGATCATATGGATCGAAATAGGCGGTTTTCAATACATTAAATTCGGTAAAATTGCATTTATAATATGAACTATCATAAAAAAATGTAAACCGATAGTACGTTACAGCATTGACAATCGCTAAACCCATTTCATCCCAATCAATCATATAGGTATCGATTGAGTTTTCGAAAAAGGGTGGAAATTAATCGATTACTGCATGCAGTCAATGTTTTCCGAAGGTCTTAGACTTGCTCTTTCCCAATCTGCAATGAGATTTTCGAATTTTTTGATCCAAAAACAATATGGCTGCCTAAAGTTGGTCAACTTTTGATTTTATGTTTAATATCGATTCACGATCTCTTCGAGTGAAATGTAAGAAACACGCAATCGAAATAGCTTAATTTGACCAAAAATTGGTAAGAGAATTTTTCCAGCGGCAAATACGTTTTAAATATGGCCGTTGATCAAAAAACGCGGAATAAATGCAAATTTTTCAATACAAACCATGGTTATTCCGAGACATTAATTTGCTCCTTCCGCCTACGCATTTTGTTTCTCCAACTGCATTCTAGTATTTTCACCAAATAATAAAGTATTATAGAATTTGGGTCCAACCCGATATTTCTGTAAATAATTTTTTCTTGCTTCTACTTATATACAGCAGCATATGTGATACAATAAAACTTTATTTCATTGGAAAATGTGATTACAGAATTCAAAAATATAGACAGTAGATAAGGGCTGGACATTTAAAAAAGATCAAGAACAAATATAAGGACCAGGAGCAACTATAAGGAACAAAACATATTATGTATATGGTCTCGATTTTGTGTCTAGCCTCCAACCATAAAATGTCAAATTAAAGTATCTCATTTACATAGCTACCTGTGTATCCAAATAAACAAAACTACTAGTTTTGACATTTTCAGGTTATGTTAAATTAGGGCAGTTCATTTTTGAATGCATTCAAAGTAAATATTATTACTATATAACTTGATTGCATCGGATAATGTGATTGCAGCATTCAAAATTATAGATAGAACTTATGCTAATCTAAGAAACGAAATTTCAAATGTCAAAAATACGTTATGAATGTTGAAAATGTCAAATTTTTTTTATATATCGTTGTTATCCACTGATATTAATTTGATACTCTCGCTTACACATTTTGTTTGAGCTACTGCATTTTAGTTTTTCGAATCATTCAACCTATAACCTATATGTATAGAATTATACTGATTGCATTTAACGATTGCATTCGGTTACTCTATAGTTAATATATAAATTATGCATTCAGAAGTTCGAATGCACTCAATTTTATACATTTAGTTATAATCCTTAAATAATTTAAATTTAACCTTTAAAATTAATAAAATAAGATCAAGTACACTATTTTAGGTTAATCTATACTAGTTTTAACATTATATATACCATTAGAAGTAATCTATAAGTATCTATAAATATCTATAAAATACATACAAAAGTCCGGATTTTCATATATATATATATATACAGGATGAATCAATTCCATCGCAATGGCTATATACCATTCGATAGATCGCGAAATTCTAAGAACCACGTATCTTTGTCGTTTTTCGATCTGACAAGTAGTTTCCGAGTTATTAATTGTTAAAAGTTTATTAGATGCGCCAATCAGCGGGCAACTACAGCGGGCGACAGCTATAGCAACTTTGAACAATTAATAACTCGGAAAGTACTTGTCATTGTTAGATCGAAAAACGAGAAAGATACGTGCTTCTTAGAATTTCGAGATCTAGCAAATGGTACATAGCCATTGCGACGGAACTGATTCATCCTTTATACATGCATATGTGCGTGATTCTAGGATTCTTAAAAGATTGTTCACAACGGCTGGGTTTTTGCAAACTGAAAGTTGTGTCAATTATATAATAAACTAAAACCCCACAACCCCCGACCCCAATGATGTGCGCCTGCGGCGCCCGCTTCTATTTCCGATCGCTATTATGTATTAAGACACGAAAATGTTACTAAAGAAATATTGTGATACGCACCGAATATCCCAGAAAATGACAACCCATCTATTTTTTTCTGAAATCTCCCAGAAAGACGCATTTATCCTAGAAAGTAACAATGCATACTAAAAATCGTCCCCCCCACCCCAGTAAGTCCCAAGATATAACTATTTCCAAAGCAGTTAAGGTCACTCTTGTAGTAACTTTCAACGGGGAATCCAATGGTGACCTTGGTATTGACCTTGAACTTGTCCTTCAAGGTCATTTCAAGGTCAACTTTTTTTTTCAAACGGAAACCCCTATTTTTGACAACGGCAATTGAAAGAGCGGGAAATTTTATGTATAAACATGTACTCAGGTTGTAGGTCAGGTATGACCTTGGTGGTTACGCAAAGGTCACTTTAACTTAAATTAGGTCTGGGTATTTTAGAGCAAAGATAAAATACCTTCCAATGATAATAAGGATATTCTTCATCAACTCAAAATGAGAAATTCAATAGTGACCTTGCTTTTGACCTTGGACTCGCTCTTCAAGCTTATTTCAAGGTTAACTTGAATTTCTTTTTTAATAGATACCTAATATTTTAATGTCGGAAATCGAAAGAGCAAATGTTTTTACGTTAGAAAATGTACTTAAGGCACAGGTTAGATGTCACAAGTTTTGGGAAACTTTGTTCAGTTTTATTAAAACATTTTTTTTAATCTCAAATATCCTATTGATAATATTAAATAAAATACTGTAAAGCATACTACTTCAAGTTCATTCATTTTTTAAGTTCTCTGAAAAAAATTCCAAAAACAAAATTAAAAGCCTTGGATGATAAGCCCTCTCACTCCTTCTCGTCTTCCTCCTCCTCCCAAGCTAAAATTTTAATAAAGAATTTTACAGCCACCATATCCATGTCTGAAAAAAATACTTTATACTTTTTTTAACATTTTTGAAAAAGTATAGTATTTGAATTTCAAAGAAAGTACGATTTTTTAGTGGAAACAGTTTTCCATACAATTTATAAATAATTTATGTTTTTCAATAAACTTATGTAAACATTTCTTTTATGATTTTCCAATAAAATATTTCTGAGATTTCCGACGAATTTGTTTCTATTTCTGGAATTTACACAATCTTGTGTAAGTTTCTAGAAAATAGTAGCAAACAGATTAACCCTCATTAACATCTAAATTTGACTCCAGATTTCGTAAAAATACCTTTTATTACTTTTTCTTGCTTTATTAACTTTAAATTTAAATTTTTTTTATAAATTTCATAAATTAAAGTCAAAATGAACCGCCTTAGTGGCAGAGAAAGAATATCGCTTCTTATAATGAGAGGCTGGGATGCGGTAAGATGATCGTACAAGGAAGTGAAAGATCTTTTCAATGAAACATTTAGAGGTGAGCAAAATGTTGTTCAAATTTCATTATCAACCGTTGAACGAACTGTTCGACGGTTGTGACGGGGTAAATCCGTCACAATGAAAAATAAAAAAGGGAAAGCAAGCCAAGCCTCGAGGACGACCAGCATCGAGGTCGGGCGAGGAGAGGACGAACCACGGGACTCACCAGCGAGAGCGGCAGCGAGCAGCGGGAGCACGGCCTAACACGACACAACACAGCACAGCACAGCACAGTGCAGAGAGGGCGATCGCCGGGCTCAGCGTCGCGGCGACCGTGAGACAGGGCACGAGAGAACACCAGCAGCAGCGGCAACGAGACGGCGAGCCAGTAGAGAGAGAGCGCCGTGAGTGCGAGACAGCGATAGATAGATAGATAGATATTTATTTATTCTGCAATGTAACAAAAATACAGTGTTATTATACATTCTCTCTACAGTTAATTACATTAAATTACTTGATTACTACTACTTAATTACACTTTATTTATCTTATTTATTAACTTAACGTTAATGTTAATCGCAATAATATAATACACAATCAAACGATACAATCAATTTATCCCATTTATCAACCTAATACCAATGCTAATCGGAATACTGAATGGTAGAAAAAGAAATCAAGCTCCCCTGAGCACAAGTGAAAGACTAGAAATCCAGTTCAAGCAGATGACTGAAGACCGCCGTCTTAAAGCCGCGCAGAGATGGCATGTAGCGCAGTTTTGAGGTGAGAGAATTCCACTGGTGGACACTGGTGGTTTCCACAGTTCATTCCTATGAGGGGTGATGTGCTCATCTCTCCCAGCACCAGATATGTATCTCACACAAGCCATTGCTCAGTCGCTGTAACCGGGTCTTCAGTTCATTTGTGGCGTCAAGACACACCACTGAGCAGTTGTCAAGATGTGGTATGACTAAAGCTTCGAACAATCTTCGGCGTATAGTCGCAGTGACACAAGATCTGCTAAATCGCAAGCTGTATAGTGCTCTGTTTACCTTTTTTGCAACAGCATCAATCTGCGGCTTCCACGTGAGTTTACTGTCCAACACTACACCGAGACTCACGACAGTATCCACGAATGAGACCGAGGCTCCCCCCTCCAACTCAACACCGGGCAATTCAGATTCCTTTAAAGAATTTATAAATTTACGTGACCCAAACATTATTGCTTTTATTTTGCCGGCGTTAAGCGGAAGAGACAATTCCCGAGCCCACCCAGCCACCAGCCGTGCAGCCTCAGACAGTCGAGCTATACCTTCCAAGATATTATCCTTAGTCACCTGCAGGTAAATCTGAAGGTCATCTGCGTAGAAGATGTGCTTGGCAATATTTGAATTTAAGATGTCTGCAAGGTCATTGACATACAGGCTGAAGAGTAGAGGACCCAGAACGGACCCCTGTGGAACGCCCAAATTTGTGAGAAGCCAATTAGAATTTTCATTGCGTGTTTTTACACTTTGCGATCTACCTTGTAAATATGACTTGATCCACAGGAGTGCCATTCGTGAGAATCCCAGATTCAGAAGCTTTCTCAACAGCTTGGAAGGAGATATGGTGTCAAATGCCTTGCTAAAATCGAAAAGAAGTAGGAGGATGATCATCCTTCGGTCAATGCGTAGCCATATGTCATCAGTCAACTTCAGCAATGCAGTCTGAGTACTATGGTGAGGACGAAAACCCGTCTGATAAGGATCAACAGCGCTGCTATTGACAAGGAACTCGGATATCTGAGTATGAGCAAGCTTCTCTAAGACCTTTGCCAGAAAACACAATAGAGCTACTGGTCGAAAATCCGATTCAGACGATGGAGCAGCACATTTCCTAATCGCTATTATTTGGGTTCTCTTCCATGCTTCGGGAAACACACCCTGAGCCAGAGATGAATTCATCAAACGAACGAGACAGTCACCAATGACTGGAAGAGCCTTAACCACTACACCATGCGGAATGTCGTCCTCGCCTCTAGCCTGTGATGTAAAGTGGGATATTGCAATGATGACGTCATTGAGTGTCACAGGCTTAAACGAGAAACCTTCATTACCAGCAGAATCTATAAATCCCATAGCATCCTCTATGTTCTCGTGAGGCGAGACCCACACCCCCGCAAAGTGCTCATTCAGCTCATTTGGGCCGAAGCCATGTAAGTCCTCCCTGGCCCTAGGTAAAAGACCGAGATTCCGCAATTCCTTCCAGATGTCTTTTTTGCTGTCTAGTACGTCAGTAAGTTGGTCATGTAAAAAGGAAGTCCGCTCAATCTCAGTACGCCGCTCGACCTCAGATCGAAGTCTCAAAAATTCATGGAGCAGCTCGGCATCCTTTGTCCTTTTAAAACGTCTATATGTTACATCACGCCTGCTGATAAGAATAGAGAGAGAGCGCACCTGTCATCCGGCCATGGGAGAGCCGAGCGGCGAGAAAGACAGAGAGAGCGCACTCAACCACGGCGTACGGACGTGTGAGGCGGAGAGCGCGATAGCTCGTGGAGAGGGTGGAGAGGGAACGGGCTATCGTTTTCTCTCTGCTCCAACTCTCTCGGCACACGGCGCGTACGGTATAGGATATAGGCCGGTAAAAAGAGAGAGAGAGCACTATGGCTGGAGTATAGGCGCGAGAGAGAGAGCCCTCCATGTCAATGCCATAGGCGCAAGAGTGAGAGAGAGAGAGAGAACGAGATAAGGCGATAGGGAAGCACTTAAGAGTAAGGGAGAGAGCGCGCCTAAGCTGGAACGGCAGGAAGAAGATTGCCGGTAGAGTGAGAGGGAGAACGAGGTAGGAGAGATAGAGAGGCGCGTGAGAACAAGAGAGAAAGCGCGCCTGAACCAGCGGCTTAGGGAGAATTGTCGGTAAAGTGAGAGAGAGAGAGAGAGAGAGAGAGAGAAGAGGGAGAGACAGCGCACGCGCCACCAGATCCCTTGCTTGAGTCACGCTGACGAATGAATAGTCACTAACGGCCAAGAATATAGGGGCGCTGGCGTCGATCGATAGACAATCAATAGAGGGCTATTAATGATCTCAAATTTGGCGCCGGCAGAGATGGCAGCGGTAGTCTTGACCCCTAGTGGCTTATCTAGCCAATTGAGATAAGATAAAGAGGTCAAGGCCCTGTAATTGGAGCAAGTCGATACTAGAATAGTATCGTCCAATGATCGAAGGCCACGAGAGAAGAAGCCGGAGGAAGAAGAGTATCGAGGCGAAGAAGACGCTTCGTCTCGCCCCATTTTGTCTACAGCAGCTTAGGAAGACAAACGTATTTTTCTTGTGTGCGAAGGACACGTGTCACGAGGAGTCAGCGACGCCGCGCCATCTTAGTTCTCTTCCACCCGTGCGAAAGGTTTTTGTGTGGAGCATCGACGAAGAGGTTTGAAGGAGGTACAGACGGAGAGGACTGAGAAGATCAACCACAAAGGTAAGTGGGTTATTTCGGCCTGAGCGCGAACACTAGTCCGGCAGGCCCGCACCGTCGTATTCTCTCTCGCGTGTTCGGCGTCCCCTTTGAGCCGCCATCGTCAAGGCCATCGGACGCGTGCAGCACCAGGACGAGCAAAGAAGAACAGTTTCCGGTAGAGCGAGGAGGAGGTCGGGAAGACCGCAATTCTAATTAAATAAATAATAACCTTTATTTTAAATAACTGTGTGTTGCGTTTTCGTGACCCGTGGCGACATTCCTTTTCCCCCTGGCATGCCATCATTATGTCGTCCGTGTGTGTTCGTATAGTCTTTGTCGATCGAGGTTGGAGTAGCGGAGAGTGCCGAGCAGAGCATCGTGGGTTTCGTCAGGAATTCGTCAGCGTTTATTCGCGAGTCTCCTCTGGGAGACCAGAGTTCAATTAACCGGTAGAAAGGGATTGCCAGGCGCCCATAGAGTAGAAAATTGGCAATCCCAAGGGTAAGTTCAGCGAAAAGAGTAGTAGAGTCAATTGCGCGAATCTCGCGAGGAATCACACCCGGGATTTCGGGTGAATCCTTTTGCTTTTCTGTGGCGAGATTCCCGTCACACGGTTTAATCAAACAGGTAATGTAACAAAACTACCTAGATTAGGGAGACCAAAGACAGCGACGAATGAGGAAAACTCATTGAATGTTTTGTTAGCATTTACCGAAGACCCGCAAACTTCCATTCGAAGGGTTTCTCAACAGCATGATACGAGTAGGTCATGTGTGCATAGAATTCTTCGGAGTGCAAATTTTCATCCGTTTAAAGTAAAACTTATTCACAAGTTGAACGAGGATGATTTCGATCGTCGCGATGAGTTTTGCGAAGATATGATGTTACGCATAGATGAAAATCCCGAATTCCCATTTAATATAGTCTTTTCGGATGAACCAACATTTCAACTAGACGGAACTCTTAATAGGCATAATTGCAGGTATTGGGCAGATAGTAACCCTCATTGGGCACGAGGGGTAAATCTCAGTATCCACAAAAGTTGTATGTTTGGGCTGGAATTTTTTCTAATGGAATTATAGGGCCATTTTTTATTGAGGGTAATTTGACAGGCGCCTCTTACGAAACTATGCTACGAAACCAAATAGTTCCTGCATTAAGCGAGACTGCAGAAATTTCAGGTCCATCAAAAATACCTGCGCTTAGTTTACCATCTGTTTTGTGGTGAAATACTTCGCCCAAATATTCGCAGCATTCCCCATCTTGGTCTAAAGCCTTGACAAATTGTTTCATCATACCAAGCTTTATGTGGAGAGGAGGTTTAAAATTTTAGATGAATCCACAAATGCAGGTATTTTTGAAGGACCTGAATTTCTTACTCTATTTAGAGATGAAAACTTTGAAAGAACTATGAAAGATGATGAGACAGCAGCATGGTCTAGTTTGAAAGAGGTATCAACAAAGTTTTTGGGTAACACTAAAGACGTGGATTACAAAAATATTGTAAAAAGAATGGTTCGCAATTTTGAAAAACTGGGCTGCCTAATGAACTTTAAACTTCATTTCCTTGATTCACATATTGATCAATTTCCTGAGAACAACGGGAACTTTAGTGAAGAGCAAGGAGAAAGGTTTCACCAAGACTTGAAGGAATTTGAACGCAGATTTCAAGGACGATGGGGTATAAATATGTTGGCAGATTACTGCTGGATGATGAAGAGAGAAACATCTTTAAAAAGAGGTCAAAAGCGTGTCAGAAATCCTTTACGT
>UELU01147178.1:0-21852 GCA_900490025.1 Megastigmus dorsalis
TCATTTGACTGTTCTGGTTTTAGTGTATTCTCCAAAACATTCGATAATTAATAAATTGATCAAATTAAATTATTATGAATAATCGTATTTGATTGTTGTTATTCTAAGGTTTCGAAGCTATATCAATGACTTCTTTAAGGTAAAGTGTTTTCAAAAACATCCAATAAGGTATGGAAATTTTCATACTACTTGAATTTGAGACTTATGTTTCTTTCAAGTTATAAAAATTCTTATCGTAGCTTGATAAGTGTGTTAATTAACTTCCTCTAGGAATAAGATTCTGTTTCGTACCTATGATTTTATACGATTCAGCTTTAAAGATAAGACAATGTCTTGTCAGAAATGAAATACCGCAGAGCAAAATTCTTGATGAACTCTGAAATTTTGTAAGGCCGAATAGCAGGTGTACATACCGAATAGCTTTGCACCTACATTGTTTTATCGCACTTGATGAACGAAGCGCTATTATTAACCTAAGGTTTTGATTTCGTTGTGTGGGATAAAGCCTCCCAGGAGCTGTTGAGAGCTGAGGAGAGAAATAAGAAGACAAAGAGTTAATGTGTATGTCTAACTTTATTCAGAGCGGCGCGACTATGTCGCTCAAGTGCCGGAACTAGACTTAGCGGTTGGAGCAGCGACATGCTGCTCGAAGGCGGTGAGAGCACCGAGAGAGCGGCGTGGCGCTTGCGCAGAAGCGCTTACGTATATGTGTGTATTATTTGCATGTATGCGTGGCGCTGCCTGTACAGTCGGTGAGGCTGCTGCCTACATCACTCCCCCCTTACATTCTTTTTTAAGATTTGCTTTAAGCATTTTCATTAATTGAGCATGGTGTAGTACAACTACGATACAGATTTTGGTAAATGAGAATTACAATTCATACTGTAAAAAATTTGATGCGTGATGCAGTGATACATTGACCTGAACACTTATTTATGATTGAGACATGAAATGTAATGATTCTGTCGTAGTTTGTCTACGTGAATCATCTGTTGTGAAAGTCGCGGGACATTACCGATATTCGAAGTCGACGCGCTTGTTGTGTTTGAATTTACTGTTTGCGTGTCGTGTAAAGTGTGAGGTGTTGTGTTGCTAGGTTGATTAGAGGTGATGATGCTAGGAGTGTTTATGTTGTCGAAAAGATGTCGATTAGTCTGTCCATCCTGCTGTGTATTCACGTTATAATCTGTTGGGTTCGGACTATAGATGTCCAACGGTCACAAGGAATTTGAATTTTGTTTTGACTGACTTATTTCCGTATAGGTGTGAACATTTGCAGGAGTATATAATTGGGTGTTTGAATTTGTCGGAAAAATACTGTGTGTTGAAGTTATTATATTTTGTTTGGAAAGGTTAACTGAATTTATATTTGAATCGGGTTGTGAATGTCGAAATGAAAGTTTTAACGTCTCTATTTCCAAATTTAATTGCCGTAATTGATTTTCATGGGTTTTCTGTTGGAGTTTAATATTTTCAAGTAATGCTTTTTCCATTTTATCATAATGAGATTTGGTACCATAGATGATAAGTCTATTAATGATTGTGGGTCCGACAAGGGTCTGTATCTTTTCTCCTAAACGCGCCTTGCAATTTTTGAGCGCTAGGGTTGTATTCTTTGTTTTTGGAATTTTCCGCGGTATCTGTGATACTATCTATAGATAAGATTTTCAGCGCGGAGTTTGACGAATAGTCCGCAGCACCTCCCACGCTCAAATCCACATCGCTACCAGCAGTTGCGCTATCGGTAATATTGGTGGCTGAATTTTTCTTGGATGCGGTATCCATTTTATTTGCGAGTAAGAATGTTAATTTAACGCGAAAAAGAAAACGCGAACGAAAACACGCAAGGGGATATATAAAACTTAATTTTAACCTACGCAGAGCAATCGCTGGGGAGAGTCACTTAAGCTACTTAACTTAATTTACAAATAAAATACAATGGCAGAGAATTCTTCTGTTAAATGCTGTATTAGCATGAATAATTAAAGCCAAGGTTCCTCAATGCCGTTGGAAATTTTCCAGTGGCTGCCGAAAATGACTACAGTTAGTCGTCGAGCATCGCACCAGAGATTCCCTCTGACAAGAAAGAGACTATGTAAATGCGATTTTTCGCATCAATCCGTGTGTTTGGTAGAAACCTCACGGTTGAGTGTAAATGATCTCAATAGATCGACAAACAAAACGCTTGGAATTTCCCTCACACCCGGAGATTCGTTATGACTAGTCAACTTTGACTAGAAAGAATTCTCTCGTTATAAAAATGTGTGTTAGGTGCGTGGAACCTATGTTACTTGGCTGTAAAAAAATTTTTTTAAAAGAGGAACAATGTGTTCTCGTCGTTCGCGCTTCTCTCAGCGTTTGCTATAAATGATTACGGTTAATCGATAGCTAGACACCTCGATAACGGGAAAGCTCTGAACAACATAGCCCGGAAATTTAAGTGAAAAGAAATTTGGCCTTGAGAATGAATTTAGTTAAAAGAAAAGAAAAGAAAAATTTTCTAGGTCCACACACCTAGTTACAGACATACATATATGTATATATATATTATAAGAAAAAATATTCAATAATAAATGAACAGGTACAAAATATGGGGTAAGATGGTACATAAATGAGTATAATATATTCTTCTATTTATTGTGTATATATATTAAAATATTAAAACAAGCATGAAATTGCTTGATTAATTTCGCTCGCAAAAATCCTAGTCGGAATTATTAAGCAACGCGACAAAAATATATTTTTTTTTTAAAGAAAAATCTAAATCTTTTCTCCTGGTTTTTTTTTAATACTGTTCATTGCAAGATTTAATATTTTTTATCAATAAGTATTGAAATGATTACTGTAAACTATTAAAATGATTGAATAAGTTTTATGATATAAATAAGCAATCCAGCATTTTTTAAAAAGGAAGCGACAATCAATTTTTGGTGTAAGCTAGCTCAACTAGCTGTTCAATTGTCCCTGTGTCCCTCCACGCTCGGTGCAAGCGTACGCGAGACCGCGAGCGACGAGCGCCACTCCCCACCTCTTCGCGCTGCTCCATTCCACTTTTCGCCGCCGATGCTGCCGACCGCTATAGCCGTCCGCTGATTGGCTCATCTTCTTAACTTTTAACAATTAATAATTTGGAAACTACTTATCGGATCGAAAAACGAGAAATATACGTTGTTCTTAGAATTTTGAGATCTATCGAATGGTATATGTCCTGTTATCCGAAATTAATCCATCCTGTATAATAAACATGCATATATAGTTCTTCAATAATGTTACCGAGACTTTTTGGAATCATATGCATACGTTCTTTGCACTTCTAACTTATTGATGATTATATATATATAAAAGTATTACTTTCATTAATTTTATAATAATTCTTATATACTTGATATGGGTATTTTGATATGACTCGGTTCCTTCCATACATTTTTACATTATCTAAGAAAGAAATTTTTAAAACTGTTTGAATTTATTTATATTAATTAATGTTAGACTTCTATAGTTACTGGCTAAAAAATGAATATATGTCAAACCATGCAAAAAAAAGATGACTACTTTAAGGGAGTGTCCAATTTTAACTAATACGTTTCCAAAACAATTTCTTTTTTCAAAAGACCATAGAGCTCTGTGTAATAATTAAAAAAAAAATAATAAATAAATAAAGTTTGAAATCGATGTATTTTGTTTCTATAAAGAACAATAAAAGCCGATGACTCTTCATTATGTAAGTAAATACCATTGATGTCAATTAAAATTTTAAAATTTTGTCCATATCTATTGTAAGCAATCAATTATAATAATAAAAATCGCAATGAAAATCGATTGTTGTGAATTGAATTCACAATTGCAATTGAAATCGACTAAAGGTATAATGATAGCATAAATTACGATTGAAATCGATTCGTTTGTTCACTGAAATTAACATTAAAAGATGATTACTATTCGTCGAATACAAAAAGACAATTGAAGTTAATTAAATTTTTTAAATTTCGTTCACTTTTATTGTAAGCGATTAATTTTAATCAAAAAATCGCAATAGAGGTCGTATGCTGGGATCAAAATCAATTACCTGTTGAAAAAATCCAGGTGGAAAATTTTTTTTTTCATTAAATTTACAATATTTCAAAACTTTTTTAAACGTAATTATTAGTATAATGCTACTCAAAAATTTACATAGATTTTTATCTGGAAATCCACCTGGATTTCTAGGTGAAAGTCCAGGTGAAAATCCAGGTGTAATTTTTTTAGGCATTAGTGGGGCTGATGCTAAATTGTATTATCAACTGACTTAATCATGTTTCTTAAATATTTTTTAAATAGAGAACTTCCAAAGGTTTCTTTGACGGCCATCTAGAACGACCTAAAATTGTTCGAAACATGTAAAAAACATGGTCCTAAGAACATTTTTTTTTCGGGGAACGTGAGACTTATGTCTCTCCTTGCACAAAGAACAAGATGTTCATAATTTTGAAACGAGATTTAAGATAAGTAATTATAGTTCTTTGATAATCATAAAATGCGAACGTAGCAATTCTGCATCTAAAAAATAAAAAGCTTCAAAGAACAAAATAAACATGAATTAAATGAAATTATTTATTCATATACATTATGTATATCCAAAGTTTTGGTGAAAATTTTAAGTACTCTTTATTTATCGAGTTCGTGCATGCTGTATGTATAACGGACAGTCTCGCGTAGCGCGCGCACTTTATCAACGTCGAGTGTCGAATTTTTAACACTCTATTTCCTATAGTATATATGGATTGCACTCTGTACAAAATGTAATTTTTAATGTAAAATTTCCTCAGCTTTCCATTAACAGTGTTAAAAACGAAAAAAAAAATATAGTTTTCGAGATGTGGGGTATGAGCCTCCCAGTGGCTGTTGAGCTGAGGAAAGAATAAGAGAGACAAAGATTTAGTCTATGTGAAATCTCTTTATTGGAGCGGCGCGACTGGGTCGCTTAAGTACCGGAACTAGACTGGCGGTTGCTGCAGCGACATGCTGCTCGAAGGCGGTGAGAGCGCTGAGAGAGCGCTGAGAGAGCGGCGCGGCGCTTGCGCAGAAGCGCTTACATGTAGGTGTGTGCAGCTTGCCTGTATGTATGGCGCTGTCTGTACGGTCGAGTGAGTCTGGTGCCTACATCACCCCTCCCTTAAATTTTTTTAAGATTTGCTGTAAGCATTTTTATTGGTGTAGTGCAACTACAATACAGAGTTTGGTGAATGAGAATTACAATTCTTAGATGTTTTATATACATACTGTAAAAAATTCGATGCGTGGTGCAGCGATACAATAACCTGAATACTTTTTGTGATTGAGACATGAAATGTCATAATTCTGTCGTAGTTTGTACATAATGTAATTGTTTGCGCGTAGTACAATGATGTAGTTTGCATAGACGCTTATTTATCATTAAGACATGCCAAGTTAAAATTTTATATAGTTTATACATACTATCACAGTTTATGCGTAATGCACTGATACAATCTGTATGAACGCTTATTTGTCGTTAAGACATAACATGTTAAAATTTTATATAATTTGTATATCATATCACAGTTATTGCCTTTAAAATTTTTTGGTTACGGCATAAAGACTTGTAAGTTGCTTATTGAGCGCTGCGCAGTCCACCTTCTCTCAAAAGTTTTTTTTTTTGTTTTTGCCCTTAAGACATGTAGCCGTAGCTTAATCAAAAAAAGTACAAGAAATTGACATTGTTTAATCATTGTCATTGGCACAATGCGTTTAATCAGTGATTTGAGGTTTGAGAAATGGATTTTAATTTGCTTTAGTAGTTATTTTAGATCAAGAGTTGCTGTACATGTCATCAGCGATTTTTTTTTTTTTTTTAAATCATTTTGCTTAAATTTTTGACAATCATGGTTAATTAGTGAATGAAACGCATTATGCTGTTACAATTTGCGGAGAGCGTACAGTTGCTTAGTGTTTAAACGATTCGTGTAGCGCAAAGTGTGATTTTATCAATTAACGCTAGATTGCTCATTTTCGCTTGTTGATTACTCTTAAAGAAAAGATGTGTTTAAAATTGTAAAAGAGAGAAAAAAAAAGGGGTGATGAAAAGGTGTTTGTGTGTAAAGTCTGGATGTACTGAGCTGTTCTGTGGTACAGTTAGAGTGCACAGATCACCACGTGCTTGTTTAATTTGCAATGTAATTTCTTATGTGTTGCATTGCTGCTTAAATGTGATTCTAATTTTCTTTTAAAAGAAAAGACAATGGAGAAATTTTTGCGCCATAGTAAGGCTATGACTCGAATCGTGATGAATTGACAAAAAAAATAGAAAAATAAAAAATTGAAAAATAAAGAGTTGAATAGAAAACAAAGTGTTGTGAAGTAACTAGTACGCTGGGTGTAGTGAGTAGGTGTCTGTGTTGTATGATCATCGGTGTGGACTGGACGGTCGTAACACGTCAACGCTTGACTTCAAAAAGATCGTAGTAATTATTACTCCCTTGTTTCGGGGTTACGTAGGCCCCGCAGGATTCTGCGTGACCTCGTACAGTGTCGCGAAGCGTGACTTTACACGCTGTTGCCACGAAGCTAAAACATGGCACTCTGGGAAGGACATCCCTGATAAATCGAGGGCTGAATGCCCTGTTGCGTTTATTATTTTTACCCAGTGAATTTATAACCGAAACATCGCGCACTTGCAAGGTGGCGAGGGTATCCAGAGTGCCATCTATGGTCAACAGCGGATTCGAGGTGAAGTCTAACCTCGTTTGGGGAACGTCCAGTCCTGTGAAGTCTACGGACTCAAGCGCAGGAGCATTGCTGAGGAAGTCCTGCAAACTTTGCTCAACAAAGTGGTGGCCTCTGAGACTAAGCTCCCTCAAACCCGTGTGCATGAACAGCACGGGTTGATGCACAAAGTCCAGCGCTTGAACCTGTGTGTCCACATACTCAAACCGGAGAGTCCTCAATTCATTGGTTGAATTGAAGACTCTCTCGGGGAGTCGCCAGATTTGCAGACCGTGGTCGATATTGCGGCAGTCAGTGAGTGAGAGCTCCGTCAAGGTCGAATTATTGTGTAAAAGTTCAAATAAGGGTTCAACGCGGATCTGCGGGCACGAAGTTAAAACAATGGACCTGAGGGCGCTCTCCGACGGATCGCCGAACCACGAGACCACGACCTCTTTGTCCTTGTCCTGAGGTGGCAGGGTTTCCTGCACCCAGGACGACCGCACCATTGGGTTACTGGAGATCGCCAGGCGCTCGACACCCTTGAGGCTGACCCTCCTCTCGAAGAACCCGGTGGTTCTACCTAGATACAGAACTTTGATAGAGAAAGAGGTGGTGAGCCTCTCGAGTATCGTGGGAGTAGCCTCTACGCCACGTAAATCCACGCCTGTGAGGAGTCTGGGCTTCGAGTCACGCGGTGACTTTATTATCGCAGCATTGAGAAGTTTTTGGAAGTCCCAGACCCCCCTTGGCCACCATTCCCGGATGGCGATTGATGTAAAAATAAATTGGCACGCGTCCTCTAGCATCCTGGCGAATCCGTTGGCCGTGTGATAGCGGTAGTTCTCAGAGCTGAAATCTAGCGTACCGATGCGTGCATATGGCTCTCACCATCCCTCCAATGCAGTGACTAGCGCTGTTTTATCATTGTTTCTTAAATGTCGCATTATGGCCTCCAGAACGGAGTCCAAACGGAGGGCTCGCAGCTGAACAGGAGGCATTCCCCTAGTGGTAAGCACGCCTTGTGAGAGGCTAGTGGGGTTTCTTTCCTTGAAAGAGTAGACCTTAATATACCTCCTGCCCATGTTGCTCCCCTTTCCGCTATTAAAATATAGTTTATTTAGGAGCGCGGCGCACTGAATTGAAAAGGATGAGGCGAGAGGGTCGCAGGTGATACGCGCGCTGCAATTTCGGCCCTGCACGAAGAACGTGTCTACTGTGAAAAGTGTCTGTCCACGGGCAATGAGCGTGTCGTAAATGGCCCTCTTCGAGACCCGGGGTAAATTGTGCAAGAGAAGAGTAAGGACAGGCTCATTGCCCCTGAACAGCTCCGGCAATCGGCGCTCGATTGCCGGGACCGTGTGCATCACGGTACGCTGTGAAGCGCGCTAAAGCGCGTTTAAGCGCTCGCGGTTGATGCGTAGATAGCTCTCCTTAAAGGGAGCTAATTGGACTTCTGCCAAGCGAAGGTGGTGGCGCTGGATCGAGTCACTTGGTGTCGCCATGATGGCTCGGAGTAAGCGCTCCTGCAGAGCATCGATTGCCTCCGAAGCATCCTCGACACTGGTCCAGCCGTTAGATGAGGGCATTACCTCGAACAGACCAGGCCAGAGTCTTGGTAAGCTGAGATGAAAGGAAGCAAAATTTTTCAAATGAGTATATTGCTCATGGTCTTTGATGTGACTCATTGTCTCCAGGTATGCTCCAGCTATGCGCGAGAGGAAGTGCTGTAAGGCGATTCCGCCCGTATTAACTAGATTGTAAGCGTTGGAGTCTGCAATCTCTGGACTGAGATCATTGTACTCGTCCGTGGAATAATGCGCTGGTTTTAACCGTTCGATTGTTACAGGGGTGTGTTTCCCGTTTTTTTCTATTGTGTAAGTGCGTCCGTCTGGGTGTCGAGAAATTACTTTGTGAGGGCCGGTATAGGGCTGCGTGAGGGGTGGTTTGGCGGCTTTTATTTTCTCAAAGACGTGGGTGCAACTTTTTAGATCTTTAAATACAAATGGCTTGAGATTGATGTTATGTGTGACAGGGACAGGCCTAATTCGCGACATGTAGTCCTTGAATTCAGATAAGAAGACATCGTCATTCGAGGAAATGTCGCGAAATTCCAGCATGTTGCCTGGTATGGCAAGCTTTGTGCCATATACCAATTCTGCCGGGCTTACATCTGTGTCAAGCCGCACTCTTGTACGTAAGCCCAGGAGGCCGGTTGACAAGGTTTTTGACCAGTCGGAATCTCGTGACAGGCACATTATAGCAGCCTTAAGCTGTCTATGCCATCTTTCTATTATTCCGTTTGATTTTGGATGGTATGCAGTGGTGCACTTTTCTCAGTGTCTGCTATAAATGATTACGGTTAATCGATAGCTAGACACCTCGATAACGGGAAAGCTCTGAACAACATAGCCCGGAAATTTAAGTGAAAAGAAATTTGGCCTTGAGAATGAATTTAGTTAAAAGAAAAGAAAAGAAAAATT
The DNA here is from genome assembly GCA_900490025.1 of Megastigmus dorsalis. Lineage (NCBI taxonomy): Eukaryota > Metazoa > Arthropoda > Insecta > Hymenoptera > Megastigmidae > Megastigmus > Megastigmus dorsalis. The sequence goes on from UELU01147178.1 coordinate 9,183, forward strand.
TTCTAGGTCCACACACCTAGTTACAGATATACATATATATATATTATAAGAAAAAATATTCATTAATAATAACAGATACAAAATATGGGGTAAGATGGTACATGAATGAGTATAATATATTTTTTATTTATTGTATATGTATATATTGAAATATTGAAGCAAGTATAAAATTGCTTGATAAATTATCGTTCGCTCTAATCCTAGTCGGAATTATTTAACAGCGCGACGAAAATATTTTTTAAGAAATCTAAATCGTTTCTCCTGGTTTTAAAATTTCGCTTTTGCGATGAAAAAAGAGATTTTAATGATTTTGATAAGAAAAATCAACAGTTTTTCCCGTTGTAAATTGCGCTTTGCGTGTACCGTAAATGTCTTTAGTAAGACGACGAGCAACACGCTAGCCACAATACAGGGACGAGGAGAAACTGTTGTAGTTTATTCATTGTTATAAATAAAAAATGTCTCTAATAAATACTCTAAAAGTACTTAGAAAGTACTTAACAGACACTTCAAGGGAAAAATTTTATTTCAATAAAAAATTGAATTTTAGATAATATTTGAAATGACAGTTGTTCTCGGTTTTGGCCTTGCTTTGTGTACGCCGTAAATGACTTAGTAAGTCGACGAGCGTAACACTGGGCGTGACCTTGAACCGAGAAAAGTCTGTTGAGATTCCATAAATATGGAATTTTAAAATTTTAAAAGAAAAGTAATTGAATTTAAGAGAAAATTTACTGACGCTAGTTGTTCTCGCTTTTAGCCTCGCTTTGTGTGTGCCGTAAATGTCTTTGTAAGACGACGAGCACAACACCTAGCGCAAATTGTATGACGAGAAGACCATTGTGCAGTAAAAGAAAAAAGAAATGATTAAAAAAGATTGAAGTGTCTGAAGAGAGAAAGAAAAACGAAAAATTATTATTATAATTTAAATGAAAAAAAAAATTTTGCCAGGAGGACGACTCCCTGCACTCCGCGGCGAATTGTAGAAAATTCTAGAAGTTCTAGTGATGAGGTGATGCGGTGCATTTAATGCGATTTTAAATTTTTGATCAAGAATTTAAAGATTTACTGATGAGCTAATTGCTCCATCAGACTCACAAATCGCGAGAAAATTTGCTCGATTAGCTACCGCGTGATCGATCTCGAATAAAATGGCAGTGCGCCGAAAACGGAAAAGAATAAATTTCAAATTTGAAAGACCGTTCTAATTGTAACGGCTTAGCGCGCACTGCCGTGTTAGAAAAAAAACCGCGTCTCAAATTTTCGCGGAGCTAACACTGATTTGGCGACTAAAGCCAGCGAGATAAGGCAAGAAACTGAATAGAGTTTCTGCCGATCACTTAAATAATTAACAAGTGTGCAATTAAGCAGCACTTATTACCTCAAAAGTTCGATGCTCCCTTCCTGGACGCTTTGGGCAGGCCGCGAAGAAGGCGTTCCGTGAAGAGGAGCACGAGGCCGCTGGATGCCGGAGTTCCGGTGATGAAATTCTCCTTTTCTCTCTCTCTCTCTCTCTCTTTCTCTCGAAGCCGGCGCGAGTCGAAGAGCACAGCAGAGGAAGCTGGCGATCTTCGAGGCGTCCCTGTACTACCGCTATTCCCGTTACTGCTGCTGCTCGAGAAGATAATTTTATATAATAATAAAAAATTTCCCATTTTATAAATATCTCTTAGGAGCTGTAATGGTTCTAGAAGATCGACGGAGCTGCGTAGGGCTTGGAGTTTCCTTATGGAGATTTGACAATTGCATAATTTTTGTACAATTTTTGTTGTAGTCGCTTTCGCTGTTTACAGTTGAGATAGAGTCACTTTCGTTGTTTACAGTTGAGATAGAATCGCTTTCATCTGATACATTTTCATTTGTGGGAATGGGAATCTGCTTATTTGTTATTTCGCTTAAATCTAAATTACAAGTATTTATTTGGTCGATATGGTGTTTTGATATTCGTCCATCGTCCGTGCGGATATTGTAAGTTACTGGACTTAATTGATCTAAAACTACAGATTTCCTCCACCCATTATTTGAATAATCTTTTGCCATAACAACATCAGACGTATCTAGCTTTACATTTCTATTTCCATGAAAAAAACGTTTTTGGTCTTGTTGCTTTTTATGAACCCTAACGCATGTACTCTCTGTCAATAATTCCCATCTAGATCTGAATTTACGCCCTATTTGTAGTTCAGCTGGCGAAATTCCTGTAGTACAATGTGGTGTACTCCTAGCATGAAATAAATATTTACAAAGAGCGGTATCTCTAGAATTATTTTCTTTTAACAATAATTTAAATTTTTATTTAAAACTTTTTACCGCGTTTTCCGCTGCTCCGTTTGATGCTGCATGATACGGTGCTGTTTTTGTATGATAAACTCCATTTTCTTTTAGAAAGGTCTCAATTAATTCGAAACAAAATGATGGACCATTATCCGTAACTAATTTACATGGAAGTCCCCAAGTGCTGAAATATCCTCTGAATGCTCCTATTGTCGCCTCTGAGGTAATATTTTTCATCTCTTTGATGTCCACCCATTTTGAGAAAGAATCCAAAATAACTAGGTACATACGGCCGTCGACCGTACCTAGAAAGTCTGCGTGGAGTCTGTGATTAGGACCCTCGGGCTAATTCCAAATTTGCAGGCTCGCTTTAGGACGATTTGAGGCACTTCCAAGAGAAGCTTTGCACGACTTGCTTAAATTTTCTATGTCGCTATCGATTTTAGGCCACTAAATGTAAGAGCGGGCTATTGCCTTCATTTTCACGACTCCCACATGCGTACTATGCAATTGTTGCAGTAAATAATCCCTTAATTTTTTCGGAATGATTAGTCTACGCCCCCACATCAAACAGTCTTCTTCAATAGTTAGCTCATTTTCCTTTCGCTTATAAGCTAATAACTTATCTTCGACTCATTCAGGCCACCCAAACCTAACATAATTACACACTATTTTTAAGTCTGTATCTAATTTAGTCTCTTCTTTTACGGTACCTGCGCAAATAAAATTTACATTTTCATTTAAAAAATTAAGGTAAGTATATGCATCTAATGTATTATCTATTTTTTCAGAATTATCTTTTATCAATCGCGATAGACAATCTGCCTGAACGTTGTCGATTCCTCGAATATATTTTATATCATAGTTGTACGCCGACAAAAATACTGCCCACCTTTGCATTCTATTAGCAGCCATTTGCGGAATGCCTTTGTTACTACTAAATATATACGCCAAAGGTTTATGGTCCGTTTCTAAAACAAATTTCCGGCCATACAAATAGTTATGAAATGCTTTAACCCCATAAACTATCGCGAGCGCTTCCTTGTCTAGCTGAGAATACCCTCTTTCTGCCTTCGACAAGGTACGCGATGCGTAAGCGACCGGCCGTTCGCTCTTATCCTTACTCATTTGCGACAAAACGGCTCCCACGCCCACCGGTGATGCATCGCACGTTACTTTAATTGGTATTTCTAGATTATAATGAATTAGCGCTTCATATGACATTAACTTCCTTTTTGCCGTTTGAAAAGCCTCATCGCATTTTTTAGACCAATGCCATGGTTCATGTTTTTTCAATAAATTGTAGAGAGGATTAATCAAAGTTGCGTAATTTTTTATGAATCTTACGTAGTAGTTTAGCATCCCTAAAAACATTTGAAGCTCTTTGACATTTTTTGGCGCCTGTACATTAATTATACCTTGTAATTTTTCGTCAGAAACGTAAATACCTTTAGCATCAATCTCATACCCCAAAAATGTTATTTTCCTTTTAGCGAATTCGCATTTTTCTTTTCTCAGTTTTAAGCCCGATTTTTGTAAACACTCTAAAACTTGTTTTAAACGCTCATTGTGTCTTTCTAATGTTTCGCCCGCTATACAGACGTCGTAAAAAAATACAATAACTCCATCAATGCCTCTTAAAACTTTTTTTATCTCCCTCTGGAAAATTCCCGGAGATGAAGCTATTCCGAAACTTAAACGCGTATAGCGAAACAGACCTAAATGTGTAGAAATGGTCATTAACCATCGAGACTCTTCATCGAATTCTAGCTGTTGGAACGCTTGCGCTAGGTCCAACTTAGAAAAATACTCCCCTTTATTTAAAGTAACCATGAGATCCTGTATTCTTGGAATCGGATGTCTGTCTATTTTAATATTTGGGTTTATAGTTACCTTAAAGTCACCGCACATTCTAATTTGGCCATTATTTTTTAGTACGGGTACTATTGGAGTAGCCCAGTCACTACTTTCTACAGGTTCTAAAACGCCACCTTCGACTAACCTATTTATTTCTTCCTCTATCTTACTACGCAGAGCGTATGGAACTGGTCTTGGCTTATGATACACCGGTTTTATATTTTCTTTGAGGTTAATTTTAACTTGACCGCCTGTATATTTTCCTACTCCCGGAGAGAATACATCTTTAAATTCTTCCAACAACTTTTTAACCTCATTGGTAGACGCCTCATTAATAGTGTTAACCGTATTTTGTTTGTTCTCAGATCGCAAATCTATAATACTATTTTTAATTGTGTTAGCCATTCACGACCAACTATCGGTGGACTGTCACCCGGCATTACAAACAGCTCTAGTTTTTTACATTGATTTCCGTGTTTTAAGTTAACCTCTAACAAACCCGTAGAAATCATTGCCTCCCCCGAATAACTCTTAAAACCTCGATTGGTCGCTTTTAATTGTAAATGCTGAAAAATTCCCTTATCATAAAAAGCCGTTGATATAGCCGAAATAGGCGAACCCGTGTCTAGTTCGAATTCCAATTTAATACTTTCTACTACTTACATTGATTTCCGTGTTTTAAGTTAACCTCTAACAAACCCGTAGAAATCATTGCCTCCCCCGAATAACTCTTAAAACCTCGATTGGTCGCTTTTAATTGTAAATGCTGAAAAATTCCCTTATCATAAAAAGCCGTTGATATAGCCGAAATAGGCGAACCCGTGTCTAGTTCGAATTCCAATTTAATATTTTCTACTACTAATTCCACAGTAAATGCTTCAGATTTTTGTGCTGGTTTGCGTTCATAAATATTAAAAAGTTCATCTAAATTCATATCACATTCCTTAAATTCCTCAATAAAATTAAACTTTTCTTTGACTTCACTCTTTACATTTGAATTATTATTATATAACTTGTTCGGCTTCTTATGTATATTATTCATACAATCTTTATTCTCATTTTTATTTTGCGCTTTAGCTTTACATACTGTAGCTAGATGACCCGTTTTTTGGCATACACTGCACTTATAATTTTTGTAATAACAATCACTTGATCGGTGGTCCGCAATGCCACAACAATAACACTTACCTGCTTTCCTAACCTTAATGTTATTTCCGCGCGGGAACTGCCTTTGGTCCTTGACGTAATTTACCGCTGATGTAGATGACGGGACTTTTGGATTCAATGAAGACATCGCTGTTGCGTCTCGGCTTGCCGCTTCCCACGTTGTTGCCATCTCTATTGCCTTTTTGAAGTCTAGAGTCCTTTCTCCCAATAGGCGTTTTTTTATGGATTCACACCGCAATCTCCATACAAATTGATCGCGAATGTGGTCTTCAAGTCGATCTCCAAAATTACAGTGAATTGTGAGTTGTTTTAGCTTCGCCAAAAACATTTTTACATCTTCCCCTTCTTTTTGCTTGCACTCTTTAAATTTATAACTTTCTGCGATTTCACTAGGTTTTGGCTGTAGATGTTCCTTCATAATTTTAGTAAACGAAGCGCAATCCTTTTGTGACGGACGCTGGCGTGCATAGATTTCTTAGAAGAGAATATGCTTCGCTTCGTATAAGCGTAAGCAAAATGGCGACTCTTTTAACGTCTGTAATTTCGTTGGCAACCAAATATTGTTCCAACCTCTCAACCCACATGCTCCAATCTTCTGAGAGTGAAAACTCCTTAGTTAAGCCTAATGCATAGTTCGCCATTATTTTTTTACCTGTATTTGTTGATCTCTGTTGAAATTCGTTTATTCGTTGCTGTTCTACTAAAACTTGTTTTCTTTGTTCTATAATCTGTTTCTGTTTTTCGTCAATTTCACTTTTTTCTTTTATAAGTGCTGCCTTTTCCTTTTCCAATTTTGCCTTTTCTTTATCAAAAACTGCCTTTCCCATTTCCGATGACATTACTTCACTATGTTCCTTTCAATACATTATAGCCCTTTGCTCTCGTTCGACGATATTTGCACATACCATGATCCTCGTCGCCAATTGTTGTATTTTTACTTAATATATAATTTTATTAATATAATTAATACAACTGATAATAATACATTATTAGATTAGGTAAATGAAACGTCACATTTAAAGGCAGAATCGGATCTGACGAGTTCGCGCGGTTGAGATTGCCCATGTAGGATTCTCCTAGTCCTGTGGCGCTCTCTGGTGTTCTTAATAATAATCTCAAATATACCACAAGATCAGCCTTCAAGGAATATCATGTAATATAGTCAGAATATTTAGGCCGTATCTAATAATATTGTTGTAGTGTACCTGCAATATTATTTCAGAATATTCAATCCGGTATCAGACCGACATCATATAATATAGGCAACATATTCATTCAGTGTATAATAATATTGACGTAATGCTGCTGCAATATCATTTTACAATATTAGATCAGCTTCTAGGGAAAATCAGACAATATAGTCATAATAGTTGCAAAGGATTCAATAATATTGGTGGAGTGTACTTGCAATATTATTTTACAATATTCAGTCTGGTATCAGGGGGAAATCATATAATATAGACAAAATATTCAGACAGTGTCTAATAATATTGAAGGAATGTTGCTGCAATATTATTGGACAATATTAGATGAGCCTTCAAGGAATCCTTGCTTAAAAAAATCAGTTGAGAAATCAGGTGAGAAATCAGGTGAAAAATCACCTGACGTTTTGACATGATCTTTTACCTGAGAAATCACCTGATTTATCATCTGAATTTAAGCTTACATACAGTGGAAAGAAGCTTTCTCGAACATTTGTATTTAAATCGATCAAGCTGTTATATATATGATCGATTTGCTTAAGCTGCATAGTCAAAGCTTGCTAATTCATTTAAGCGATTTGTAAAATAAATCTTATAGACTGTATTTGAACTGAACGAGCCGTTCAATTTTCGAAAAACAAATGTTACCACGTATTGTGTATTAAAACCTTCGCATTAAAAGTAAGTGAATTTATATACCGATATACCGATACTTTTGTAGAAAATGCGCTTAATATTAGGTGTACAACTTTGCTTCCGCCATTTTTCGATAGATGGCTGCAGCGGTAAGTGCCGGTTGAAATAGGCAGGTCAAAAATTTCATATAGTAAGCTTGGACATCTGTCAACATAACGATAGCAGCACATTAGTGAATTAGTGTTTGCATCAAAAGTATATTCTCGATCGAAGATGTCAGTTTTCGAGCCAAATTCTCGTCATTTGCGGGAAGTGTTGATTTTCTGCTTTCATTTGAAGAAAACTGCGGCTGAGGCTCATCGAATGCTCTCAAGTGCTTACGGTGACGCTGCTCTTAGTGAAAGAACGTGTCGTGATTGGTTTCAACGCTTTAAAAGCGGTGATTTTGATGTCGAGGACCGGCATGGCGGCGGAAGAGAAAAAATTTTCGCAGATTCCGAACTGGAGGCATTACTTCCTGAAGACTCGTGCCAAACGCAAGAAGAATTAGCAGAATCATTGGGAGTCACTTAACAAGCAATTTCGAAACGCTTCAAAGCCATGGGAATGATTCAGAAGCAAGGAAATTGGGTTCCTTATGAATTGAAGCCAAGACACGTTGAACGCCGTTTCTTTGCTTGTGAACAGCTGCTTCAAAGACAGAATCGGAAGGGTTTTTTACATCGCATTGTAACCGGCGATGAAAAATGGGTCCACTACAATAATCCCAAACGCAGAAAATCATGGGGAATGCCCGGACATGCCTCCACATCTACGCCCAGACCGAATATTCACGGTGCCAAGGTTATGCTCTGCATTTGGTGGGACCAGCTCGGTGTGGTGTATTATGAGTTGTTGAAACCGAGTGAAACTATTACAGGGGATCGGTATCGAACGCAATTGATGCGTTTGAGTCGAGCATTGAAGGAGAAACGGCCACAGTATCAAGAGAGACACGATAAAGTTATCCTGCAACATGACAATGCTCGGTCATATGTCGCAAAACCCGTCAAGACATACTTGGAAACCCTAAAATGGGAAGTCTTACCCCACCCGCCGTACTCTGCAGACATTGCTCCTTCCGAATACCATTTGTTCCGATCGATGGCACATGGCCTAGCTGAGCAGCATTTCCATTCTTATGAAGAAGTCAAAGAATGGATCGATTTGTGGATCGCCTCAAATGACGCATCGTTTTTTCGAGATGGTATCCGACAATTGCCCGAAAGATGGCAAAAAGTAGTGGCTAGCGACGGACAGTACTTTGAATCATAAACAGCTAATCACTTTTTCAGAATAAAGCCTCAAATTTTCGAAAAAATCGGCGGAAGCAAAGTTGTGCACCTAATATTTGGAAGTCCGGGTGCATATTTCTGTGTATGCGGTTTAATTGTTGTATTTCATCGTTAATTTATTTTCTGCGGAGTAGCGTTTGCAATGATGTGACGAAATCCTCTATTATTTTGTTTAGTCTTTGTTTCCGGATTGTAATGAGCTCTTCTAATTTGCCTTCTTCGTCTCGTGATAAAAATTTTGTTTTTAAATCTTTAACTACATCGTTCTATGTTGCCCAGTTTGTTGTTTTGTTTCGCATCCATTCCAGCGGTTTATCTCGGAACAGTTCAGGTAGGCCTAGTACTAGTTCGTTATCCGTAATGTTATATGCGGTCTTCAGTTCATTGACTATGTCGAGAAAGTTGTACAAATCTTTGCCGTTGAAGGTGCAATTCCACTTGCGGATTCTTTCGATTGGTTTGGATCGGTCGATCATATGGTCCATGAACTCCGTTGGAAGCAGGAATTGTCCTCCCGTCGGTGGCTGTTTTAATGTTCCGGCTATATCTTCTTTGATTGTCGGCTTTTTCCATTGTTGGATGTCCTCGTCGTTGGGGTTGTCCCTGGCGTAGCTACGGAGGCGGCTTCGGCGGTCGTCTACGGTTCCTGTATTGTCGAGGCCTAGTATGCCGAGTTTTTCTTCAAGTGCGGTATTATTGAGTGCAGTAATCCACACCATCTTCTTTCTTCTGTGGGTCGAGGAAGGATTGGTCTCTTGGTGGAATTTTTACAAACGAGAATTCACGTTTTAAAATAAAAAAAATCTATTAGATCGGTTTTTGAGCATAGAACGAGATTATATAAGGAGAAAACAACAAAAATGTATACACTTATATCGATACAATTTTAAGTAGAAAAAAAAATTTCGTGAGTGTAGCTAACTGACAGAGTACCACCTAAATCATACTGGTAGGATCGCCAGGTAACGCTAGAGCAAGCGTGCACTAAAGGTGGCGCTTGTGCAGCGTGCTCTACCGCAAGTCTCTACCCACGGCGTAGAACACTCGGACTGTTTTACCTTTCCGAGGGATGATATAGATAAAAGAAAGGAATGAGATAATCGAATAAATAATAATAATAAATCTTTATTTAGAAGCTGTAGGCACAATCAGTTCCGGATCAGCTCGGTCGGTAATGCTGAAATGAAAGCCTACTGTCAGTTAGCTGTTACTTAAGACTACTAGACTTATCTAGGGTTAATAGTGTAGAGAACAAAGGCTAAGTGTGTATCTAAACGTGTGTGTGCTTAAGACTAACAGCACAAGTAATATATACAATGTCGGTCGGTAATCAGTCCTCGATTACGCTTAATCGAGGGCTGATCCCTTAACCCGCTCGGTACCACCCACCACAGATGTGCTTTTAAGGCAGGCATTCGGAGCTCAGAGAGCTGTAACGGTTCCGCTGTATAATGATACGGTCGGTAGGACAGAGTCGTGTAATGTCGGTAATAGGACGGTGGAGGTTCGGGAACGGAGGAGTAGTAGTATTGCTACTACCAATATCAGGTGTGTGGTGGATGGTGGTGAGCGTTCAAATTTAACGCTTTCTTATGCTTTTGTGTAAAAATAGAGGGGAACTATACGCCCTCTATCTGTGTGTAGCGATTAGAGGTCTCGTCCTGCCAGAGGCACTATGGCGCACCGTCAAATCCGGCCTTATGGACTCCCACTGGCTCGTAACAATAGCCTTCGACTTGGTGGAGCGTAACTATGCTGGGTATAAGGGTCCCCTATATAACCCAAGGAAAACTTTTGTTGGTGCGCGTTTAAAACGAGTCTAATTGTGCATTGCATAGGCACAGTTATTGTTCAATATATATTTCATTTTATATTCAATTTTAAAGCAAGTATAATTGTGCATTGCATAGGCACAGTTCTCGTACAAACATATATTTTGTATAATTCGTATTAAAAACAACTCTAATTGTGCACTGAATAGGCACAGTTCTTGTACAATATATATTTCATTTTATATTCAATTTTAAAACGGGGCTAATTGTGCATTGAATAGGCACAGTTTTTGTACAAACATATATTTTATATAATTCAATTTAAAAACGAGTCCAATTGTGCATTGCATTGGCACAGTTCGAGTACAAACGTATATTTTTTATAATTCAATTTAAAAACAAGTCTATTGTGCATTGCATAGGCACAGTTATTGTTCAATATATATTTCATTTTATATTCAATTTTAAAAGGAGTCTAATTGTGCATTGCGTAGGCACAGTTCTCGTACAAACATATATTTTTTATAATTCAATTTACAAACAAGTCTAATTGTGCATTGAATAGGCACAGTTCTTGTTCAATATATATTTCATTTTATATTCAATTGTAAAACGAGTCTAATTGTGCATTGCCATAAACACAGTTCTTGTACAAACATACATTTCAAATAATTTAATTTAAAAGCATGTCTAATTGTGCATTGAATAGGCACAGTTCTTGTTCAATATGTATTTCAATTTATTTTTAATTTTAAAACGAGTCTTATTGTGCATGGAATTAGCACAGTTCTTATTCAATATATATTTCATTTTATATTCAATTTTAAAACGTGTCTAATTGTGCATTGCCATAAACACAGTTCTTGTACAAACATACATTTCAAATAATTTAATTTAAAAGCATGTCTATTTGTGCATTGCATAGGCACAGTTCTCGTACAAACATATATTCCTAATAATTCGTCTAAAAAACAAGTCTAATTGTGCATTGAGAAGACACAGTTCTAGTTCAATATATATTTCAATTTATTTTTTATTTAAACCGAGTCTAATTATGCGTTGCATAGGCACAGTTCTCGTACAAAAATACATGTTATATAATTCAATTTAAAAATAAGTATAATTGTACATTGAGAAGGCACAGTTCTTGTTCAATATATATTTCAATTTATTTTTAATTTAAAACTAGTGTAATTGTGCATTGCATAGGCACAGTTCTCGTACAAACACAATTTTTTTTATAATTCAATTTAAAAGCAAGTCTAATTTTGCATTGAAGAGGCACAGTTCTTTTTCAATATATATTTCATTTTATATTCAATTTTAAAAGGAGTCTAATTGTGTATTGCATAGGCACAGTTCTCGAACAAAAAAATTATTTTTTATAATTCAATTTAAAAACAAGTCTATTTGTGCATTGATTAGGCACAGTTCTCGTACAAACATATATTTTTTATAATTCGTATTAAAAACAAGTGCATTGAATAGGCACAGTTCTTGTACAATATATATTTCATTTTATATTCAATTTTAAAACGGGGCTAATTGTGCATTGAATAGGCACAGTTTTTGTACAAACATATATTTTATATAATTCTATTTAAAAACAAATCTAATGGTGCATTGAATAGGCACAGTTCTTGTACAATATATACTTCATTCTATATTCAATTTTAAAACTAGTCGATTTGTGCATTGCTTAGGCACGGTTCTCGTACAAACAAATTTTTTTTTTATAATTCAATTTAAAAACAAGTCTATTGTGCATTGATTAGGCACAGTTCTGGTACAAACATATATTTCTTATAATTCGATTTAAAAACAAGTCTAATTGTGCTTTGAAAATGCACAGTTGTTCTTCAATATATATTTCATTTTATATTCAATTTAAAAACAAGTCTATTTGTGCATTGCATAGGCACAGTTCTCGTACAAACATATATTCCAAATAATTCGTCTAAAAAACAAGTCCAATTGTACATTGAGAAGGCACAGTTCTTGTTCAATATATATTTCAATTTATTTTTATTTTAAAACTAGTCTATTTGTGCATTGCATAGGCACAGTTCTCGTACAAACATATATTCCAAATAATTCGTCTAAAAAACAAGTCTAATTGTGCATTGAGAAGACACAGTTCTAGTTCAATATATATTTCAATTTATTTTTTATTTAAACCGAGTCTAATTGCGCATTGCGTAGGCACAGTTCTCGTACAAACACAATTTTTTTTATAATTCAATTTAAAAACAAGTCTATTTGTGCATTGATTAGGCACAGTTCTCGTACAAACATATATTTTTTATAATTCGTATTAAAAACAAGTCTAATTGCGCATTGAATAGGCACAGTTCTTGTACAATATATATTTCATTTTATATTCAATTTTAAAACGGGGCTAATTGTGCATTGAATAGGCACAGTTTTT
>UELU01147180.1:0-13374 GCA_900490025.1 Megastigmus dorsalis
GGGTAGGGTTGCGTGTGGTGGTGGTGGCGACAGGCTTGGCAATCAATATGGGCCTCAACGCAAACACGGCGCCGCTGTTGTACTAACATCAAATAGGCGGATAGAGACCGCGCGCGCGCCGCGGCTCGAGCTCGTTTCCCAACACTCAATTCTCTCTCTCTCTCTCTCTCGCTCCCTTCTGCTTTGTCGGCTACTGCTCTAGTTAGTTGCACGATTCGCCCAACGCTCTTTCTTTCGCTTCGACCACGTGCACACCGGATTATTTATCTTTTTTTTTACATAGGAATATATTTATCGACGGTGTGAATAATGGATCGTTTCGAAATGTGTGGTTCAAGATCTAAGCGGATCTGTATTATATATTCTTCAAGGGCTGCGGTGATCATGCTACCATTTCGATATCATGCCGTCGAAGTATAGATTTTCGAGTACCGATCAGTTCGTTATCTTAATTTAATAATGTTATCTGTAGCTTCAGATCAGACGATAACTCGTTCAACGGATGAAAATTACCAGAAAGGTCCGAGCAGTGGGAAAAGAAAGTGACCTCATGCATGCGAACTACCGCATATACTAGAGAGATGTGCCTTCAATCTCGTAAAGATGATGGATTTCCCCATAGTTCGAAGCAAAAAAAATAATCCCCGCTCCATCCGACTATAGTCCTCTGTCTATAGATATATAAGCATCGACGTCGCAACGCCCGTGATAAAGCACAAAAAGAAAACCGAAAAAGACGAAAGGAGAATCCGTCGCTGCTACTGCTGCTCTTTATCCAACTGTGTCTCTTCAATCTCGCGATGAATCGTCGCTCGTTCGGCGAGGCTCGTCACTTTTCATTTTCAAGGGCCTCGGGTATATAATGCGGGGACGCGTCGCGCGTGTCTTTGAAATTACACTGCCACTCCGTACAGTTGCAACATCCCGCGAGATTTCTTTTTACTTTTTCCGAGACTTCCTTTCGCTTTGGCGTTTCTTTTCGAGATGAGGTTCGACGTGTAATATTGTGAGGTTCGAAAGAGATTAGACCTACCTTATACCATAGTTATCGTCATTGAATGGGGGGATGACTCGAAGATTGAATTGGTAAAATTATGTACACTTATTATTTCGATCGGATATAGGTACTGCTACGAAAAGATAATTTCAATTCAGAAAATCATAACACCAGCTTCGACACGTAAAGTTCCTGTTAACATGGATAATTGCGTGAACGTTGCAAGTGTACCAATGCCTCTTCAATTCGTCGCCATACCCATTAGAAAAATCTTGCGAGAACATCCTACCATAATATATACTTCCAGCCGCGGGATAGAATAAGTCCAGCAAATTGAAATTCGGCAAAAGTGACAGTCGAATGAAGTAAAAACAAAGGAGGAGAGGGACTTCTACCCCGTAGTCGCGCCTCTCTCTCGTCCCTTCGTCTCATCACGAGCAAATTAAGAACTGTTCTCTCCGCGAGAGAAAGAGAGAGAGAGAGAAAGCATCGAGGCGCGACTCCGTCGGGTAAAAAGAAAAAAACCGAGAAAGAGTGAGAAGCGAGAGGCAGGAAAAAAGGAGAGAAGGGATCCGCATAAAGTACCGAGAGTAATGCATAATTCGCGGCGGCGCGACAATGGGAGCGCGAGAAATAAATTATGCGGGATCACAAAGAAGCGTCTCCTCTCTCTCTCTCTCTTGGCTCCTAGTCGAAAGAACTTAAGACTCATCACTGCCCCTCTGTCTTTCTCTCTCGCTTTTTTTATCTTTGCCTTCTTCAACTTCTTCATCCTCGCTCACCCTCCTCCTTTCTTTTTCCTTTTCTTTTTTTTTTCTTTTTTAATCCGGGGACACTGGTAGCGCAATTATTCCTCTCTCTCACTTTGGCGCGCGCGAGTCCTCGAGAGGGAAAACGAATTCGAACCGTCGACGAATTTAATTCAGACGAGCGGAGCTACCCGTCCTTCTTCGGATCTCCTTTATATATATAAAAGCGGCGAGGAGAAGGAAGTTGTTGCTTGTCTGATTTCCATCGTTATAATTGGTGATGAATATTTGATCTAATAACAGGGGGATTTGGATTGGCAAACACGATTCTTTATTAAAACGCTTTTAGAGAATCGGGAATGTAAACAGAGAATTATGTAACATCTTTCGACTTTGCTCTTTTGCTATAAATGACTTTCAAACCAATCGGGATAAATGTTATTGTAATCGACTGCAAATATATTTCCATATAAAAATAGGAAGAACAAAATTTTCCAATTAACGATTGGAAATTGAAGCAATGATGATGCATCGCACAACCAAAGGAAGAAAAGCCTTTGAAAAATTATCCAAAAACCTGCACTCGGATAAATATATCGGTCGAAAGTTACAGATAAAGCAAGCACCGGGAGGATGCACTTGAAGCAGCTCACTCGCAATCATCGACGTCGATGCATCCCTTTCTCCCTTCAGTAAGATTTCCCCAACGTAAACATCTCGCGCGGCCGCGCGTACCACTCGGATAGAGAGTCCATGCAAGACTTACCCCCCAGAAGAAGAGAGGAGAGTCTCTCTCCCGACTTCTGCCTCGCTCGCCAGCGGCACTTTGCTCCACTCAATTCCCTCTCTATCTCTATCTCTCCCTCTCTCTCTCTCTCTCTCTCTCTCTCTCGCTGTGCAGCGACTTGAGAAGTGCCTTTTCGCGTATACATGCATACAACGCGTATAGAGCGAGAGAGAGAAGACGAGAGATGCACATAGGGCCGCGAGCCAAACCGAGAGAGTCCGATCTCCTTTTTCCACTTGGTATATATACTCGGTGACCGTTTGAGCCGCCCAAAGAACGCGTCCCCCCCCCCTCCCTTTTCCCTTCTTCTTTGCGCTTGCTTGTTCCTCGAGATCTTCCTTTTTTGCGTGTAGAAGTTGCTTGTGAGAGGAGACGGTCAATTCGACGGATTCTCGGACTGTCCACTCTCTCTCTCTCTCTCTCGCTCTCTCTCTTGTTTTACGAAAACGCGATGTTTAGGTTAAAGTGAAAATATATAGCGATCAGCTGTGTGCTTAATGTGTCTGTTCAATTCTGTTTATCTATTTTACTTGAATATTTTATTAATAATTTTAAAGAATCACTTGTAGTTTAACCGAGAATGTAAAAAATATCGTGGATGGTGTAGTCTAGAGAGTACAGGCTTTTTTACTAATACATGTTTATGAATTCTCATTTATTAAAAAACTCGGCAAGCAAAACAAATAGACAACATACTTAAACATGTCATTTAAAATCGTATCATTGACCATAATTTTTACATGACAAAAATCACGTAACGGTTAGCTTTGGTGGAAGAGGTCCAATTCATCGGTGCAAAGCAGATGAGAGTGTGAGAGTGAAAGGGAGCAGAGAACGAGAGAGAGAGAGGGAGAGGCGGAAGCTTTTCTCTCCGAGCGCTTTGTAAAACTGTTTGAGCATGCACGAGCGCGGATTCTTCAATGGCATTGGCTCTCGAGGAATCGACTCTTTTGCACGAATGAAGTGATCGGCTACTCTCGTGTGTTTTGCAGGACTTTAGGCACCTTTTTGTCGGCCATTCCAGATTGCTTAAAGCATTACTTTTTTTTTCCTAAAACTATTAGGATTATATCAACGAAGTGTATTAACTTTCGATGGGTGTCCGTGTAATTTAGTAATTCTATCCCTCTTGAATCCACGATAATTAATTCCCGTAACATTTGTATTATCGGACTTTTCGTTTTTTTCTGTTCTTCTTTTTTTTCTTTTTTTGTTGCTAGCTAAAAAAGAGAAACTAATTTGGCGAAAGCTGCGACAGAATAAATCAAATGTTTATTTCATTAATGAGAAACCGTGTTTCGAAATAACGCGGGTCCGAACGCTGATACAGCGGGGCCAGAATAAAATCCATCACCCCCAGCTCATATATTCGTATTATTGTAATTCGATTATTTGAAATTTATTTCGCCTCGGCACATCATCGACTTTTACTTAATAAATGTTTTTCAGATTTTGGCTCGCGTCTGAATAATGAATAGTGGATGCAGGGCGGATAGCGTATATATTTTTTAAAGGCTTTAAATAAAAGCACCCCGAGAGTTCCTTATGATAATCCCCCTAATTTACATAACAATACAAAGTAGCTACATAAAAAAAGAGAAAGAGAGAGAGAGAGAGAGAAGACCAGTAATTCCAAGTGAGAATAAGGCTGAGAGACGGACCAGCGAAGCAGAGGCATTTTCCTCCCTCTTAATTCATAAAAATACTCGGGACGCGATCCTCTCCCCTCGTGGCAAAAACAGCCAACCTTCTCTCTCTCTCTCTCTCTCTCTCTCTCTCTCTTGCCTCAGACTCAACCCTCGTCGATTTCCATCCCGACGTTCCTTCCGCGCTCACCCGACACGGCTAATTCGGCAGGATTCTAAATAAGCAAGTCATCCTCTCGATTATTTTCACGATTAATTACCCGATTCTCCAATAATAGTCGAAAAACACTTCGATTATCTGCTTACAACCCAGAATACATTTCCAATCATCAATCTTTCGGCTGGAGGAGGAAGAGGGAAAAAAATCACTAGACTTGCTTTCAATTAAACTTTATTAGCTGAAAAAATGATTTATTAACTGGCACCGCTCGTGGCATGAATATTTTTGTGAATTGCCTTTTCGTTCAGGATCGTCCTAAGACTCGACAGTGATTATGTTTAATGATATATAGGTACACACTACCGAGACGAAAGCATAGCTGTGTCTATAACTATTATTTACAATAATATCATTAGAATAGCTCTACTTATAAGAAGCTTCATTTAGTCAATTTATTATTTGAACAAAGAAAAAAAATTAATTTTAGTCAACGGTGGAATATAATTTACCTAAAAACTCGAGCTGAACACGTTAATCAAGATCTAATTGACAATCAAGGTGAATCTACCGAACTAATTTCGTAAAATTTTTCTCATGCAATCGGCTAAAAAAATTTGGTACATTTTACCTAAAAGTCGAATTTCGTATTTATTTTGCAGATGAAAAATACTATTTTATATTTAAGAAACTATACTGTGCTCAAATTAAATGACTGATTTCACAGAGTCAAATCAATTAATTTTTATATCGAATCGATTCAATCAGGAGATTAGATTCGTGATCAAAATTACAGTAATATTTGCTTAGGCGCACATTTTTCTCAACTCCCAGTTCAATAAAATATGCAAGCCATAACTTCAAATCTAGTAGAAATCAACACTCAGAAATTAAACATCTCAGAATATACATAATCAAAGCATAGAAAAAAAAACTCAAATTATCCCGAATATACACCCAACAGAAGCACGGAAAATCGCGTAGTACAACTAAACCAAGGCTCCAACCCGTACAACCAAAAAAACAACAATAAAAAAAAAACGAAACAAATCGCCGAAGAATTCCAAATTTCCTGAATTACAAATGAAATTGGCGCATCCGGGTGTAACGAGAACGCTTTTGTTTAATAAGAATATGAAGTCGGCGCAAAAGCTCGAGCTGGGGCCGAATGAAGTCAGCCGTTCCGACCGGCTACATGTATATATACGGAGTTGGAGGCGAGAAGGAAGGGAGAAAGAGAGAAGCCTCGAGCGTGGAAAGGCAAGATGTTAATGAGACCGGGAGGGTTGGCATTCCTAGCGGCCTCGCAAGACTCTCCCAAAGATTCCTTTCCTTCCGTTTCTTCTTCGAGCCTCGCGACTGCGTCACTGTGCGAACCGCCGCGAGGCAGGCTCCTCTCGACTTTAGCTTCGAAATCTCGACGGTACAGCGACCGTCTGCATATTAGTATATTGTATAAGCGCTTGGTTATCGCGGCCGCGGTAGATGTGCAACCCGAATTTTCGGGATCTCGCGGTTGCCGCCAAGTATCTGGATTATTTTCTCGGATGATTTACTCCATCTTCCGTGGAAGACTGTCAGCGTTCTGATGGATTACTCCTCGCGTTTTTTTTTTTTTGTTATTTTTAATGGGGTACACGAGTTTTTAAAGTATTGAATCCTAATTCTAACCGTACATATTGTTGCAACCAACTTGAAATTCCTACATTATCGAAAGCCATTGTCTCACCATCCAATCTCACTCATCTTCCCACCAACCCAATAACCCAAAAAAAAGTCTATACCCAAACAATCCCAGCCCTCCGCATGCCCAAGCATCACCACCACGACAGAGCCTCCGCTTATATATCCGGGACAAAAAATGGCGCAGCGACCCTCGATCTCTATAGAAATATTATAGTCCAGAGAGAGAGAGAGAGAGAGAGAGAGAGTAGGGGAGAGGCAGAGAAAAAAGTTTGTATGTATATATATATACAAGCTTGACGTGGGTGGAGTCGATATTACGCGAGGCGTGGGCGCGATTCGTCCTCGTCGTCGTCGTCGTCGGAAAATAATACCCATAACCTAGGAGACGCAGTGGGGTCAAGCAGGGGTTGGAGCTCTCCTCCCTTCTCGAGCCAATCGCGAGCTCCCTTTTTCCTTTCTCGTTCCATATACATTCATAACTCTCCCTCGCTCTCTCGCTCTTGCCGCCGCCGCACACGATCATAACGCGCGACGCGCGCACGGAGGGATTTTCTATATATATATATATACATATACACACAACGCGCAGTGCAGTTCTCGCGTTTCCAGGGGGCCATACACACTCTCTATCTCGCTCGCACGGGCTTGTCTACGAATCGATATCTCGCGCGACGCGCCCAGTGCAGAACTGCTACTGCTGCTGCTGCTGCTGCTGCTGCTGCTGCTTTTGCTCAGCGAGGCTATATAACCCGACGTTATGGCCATCGTCTCTCGCTCAGCTCTGTCGCAGGGATGAATTGCGCCGAACGCCGACTGGCTATATGGGCCTCCTTTTTTTTCATCTCCTTCCCTCTCACTTTTTCCAGCGTTGGCGTTGCAGTTTTTTATGGGCAGGAGGATGGGAGGAGAGGGGTATGTTTTATATACGTTTCTTCCCGGATATGTTTGAGCTGGCAGATTTGAAAGTGGATTTGTGCCGAGATGCGAGGGAGGTAATCAAGAGATCATAATTTATGTCGATGTGGTGTATAGTTTCACTGTTGGAGTATAATAGAAGTCAGATTGATTGCTATTTTGGGCGATTGATCAACTTGTATCTCGCCAAGTATTGGTTAGAGATATGATATGATTTAGAAAATGTGTGGCTGACTCTGAGAATTGAAACTGAAACGGAGACGCAGTCTGAGGGAGCTTGTAAGCGAACTAATTATTGAAAATAGTCAGCCTTTTCAAAATACAAAATATCAAATTAAATTGTAGACGAATCGAGCTGTATAATTACATTAACGAAATAGTGTATTAACTACTTACTTTTCGTGCACGCCTACGTCTCGACTCATCACAGCCAAGATTTTCCAGAAAACTGCTCTCAGCTGCAGACACAAATCAATTCTCCTTCTCTCTCACTCTCTCTCTCTCTCTCTCATTCTTCACCTCCTCCTCCTTCTGTCCGCTTATAATTTTGCGCAAGCGAATCATCCGCCGTAGCGAGATTGCGGACGTCAAGTGCAACAGCTCGACAATCGCCTCCTCGTCGTCGTCCTCGCCGAGATAAAAAAAAAAAAAAAATAAGAAGCAGCAGCACGCGGTACCTATATAAGCCGGGGTACACGCCTCTGGCGTACAAGAAGAAGAAGAAGCGTAGAATCAGAGAGAGAGAGAGAGAGAGAGAGAGACGTTTGTGGCAAACTCGGCGTCGTCCCCGCCGTTGCGGCGAAGAAATGGCTGCAGTCAAGTCGTAGATGAGAGAGAAAGAGAGAGAGAGAGAGAGAGAGAGAGAGAGAGAGAAAAGAGCCGAGGACGGTATATAAGAGAGAGGCTGTCAGGAGCACGCAGGGCCGTTACTTCTGCTCCGCTAAGTTTCTCTTCTCTGCCGCTAGCTCCGCTCAGCTTGCTCGGTGGGTGCCTATAGCTGCTGAATGCCCGGGATGATCTTCCTGTCCGACTGTCTGTTTGCCACGCGAGAGCGGCCTCTAATGCTTTGGCAAACGCGGATTTCATTTTGCGGAGCAGCAGCGGCAGCAGTCGGCCTCGCCTTCTCCTCCTCTCTCGCTATTTGCCATTTCTCTGGCTTCGCTTCTAGCTTTATTTTTTTCTTCTTCTGTCTTTCTTTTTTTTTTGTTTTAGCTTAAAACCGCTGCTGCTCTATGCCTCGCTTACGCTGCGTTTCGCCAGCTTTCCTAATTCTTCCGTTTTTACTCGTTCGCAAAGGGTGAAAGACTGCGGAGCGCGAGAGCTGTTAAAAAATGCGTTTTGAGGTTATCGAGTTACTGTCGGGGGAGTGCTTGTTGTGTATTTTAAGCGGCGTGAGTGCAGCTTTCGAGAGGGAGCTGCAGTAGAAATTGATGGATTTAGTCAGACGGACCCATTAATTTGCAGTCTTAACTTAATTATTATCTTTGCTATATACCTAGTACCACCATAGAAAATCTTGGTTATCCGAAAAGATTAATGAAGCAAAAATAACGATTCTATCGGCAGTGATTTAAAAAAAAAACATATGGTGCATGGGTGAAATTAATCGAATATACATATCGAAAAAGTAACAAAAATTTATGGTTTGCATGCGCTAAAATTTTAAAATATACCACAGCTAGATAAATGTTAAACTTAAAAGCATTCAGGGTCGTAAAAACATTAAGGGCACGCGCGGTGAACCCGTCGAAGAGAAAATCATTCCACTCGATAATTTTTTCAATCTCTCGCAAACTTTATATATCATTCGGCAGAAATTCAGATCCCTCCTACAGAGAGAGAGAGAGAGAGAGAGAGCGTAATAATCCAAATCTACCGGGGGGTAGAGCGGAAACTCTTCCTGATTTGAATAAAAATAACCTACTCCCTCTCCGTCCGTCGATCCCCACACCATCCCTCGCCGCGCGAATCCAAGTAGCAAAAACTTACGAGCAAAACTCTGCGAGCAACACACGCATACACAGAGAGAAAGAGAAAGAAAAAACTGCGACACACGCGCAAACTTTCCGAATCTGCCGCCCTATGAAAACGACGAGGCAACAAAACGCGACGCAGAGATGAAAAAAAAAAAAAGGAAACAGCCGCACCGCCGCCGTGCGATTCATCCCCTTTGCGTGGAGGAGAAAAATCACGGCGTTGCGCGCCGCCGTCGACATCGATAAAATCCAAGCTTCGTATACAAACGAGGCAAGAGACTCGGAGAGGGAGAAAGGCATGTAGAGAGAGAGAGAGAGAGAGAGAGAGAGCATGACAAAGTCGCGACGACCCGAATGAAAAATAGAGCGCGTAAGTTTTGCCAAGGCTGAAAAACAAGGCGGAGAGCATAGAAACCACTACCAAAGGGAGGCATCATCGCTTATATATGTGTGTATACGGCAAAAGAAAAGAAGGGACGCGAACGACACGTACGCGTCGTCGCCCACGGGAGCGTTCAGTTCCCCGCGTTCCGAGGGAATATCGCGAAATAAAAGGTATACACTGAGAGAGACACGGACAAGTTCACGGCAGTTTAGCCGCTCTATATACGGCATATCAATTTATATACCTACACAGACGCGCGCGTGTATACAGCTATATATAAGAAGGAAAATCAAATAAAGCGGCGGCCTGTTTATGGTCTCTCCTCTCACTCTTCTATCGGCGGGCTTCTGTTTTATATTTATACTTTTTGCACCCGTTGATCTATTCGCGAGGGGAACTACGACGACGAAGTTTGTCTGTGTATGTGCATGTGTGTGCGTGTGTGTGTGTGTGTGCGGTGGGGGGAAGAGAAGCGAAGGCAGGAATCAAACTGCAATTGCCATTTTTATTTCCACTTTTCCACGTGGCCCTCGTTTCCCCGGCGGCGGTGACGGCGGCGTCGACCTCCGCGCGTCGTTTCCATATAACTACGCGCTGCACGACTTCACCCCCTCGCCAACTCCCCCTCCTTCTGTCTCTCCCTCTCTCTCTCTGTCTATCCTTTTTTCTCGCTTTTTCAGCGGTTTTTACTCGCCTCCTCTCCTGCACACGCCGGAGCGCTCAATTTTAATTCACATAAAGTAGAAATCGCGCGAGTTCGGGGTCTCATCCTCTCTCTCTCTCTCTCTCTCTCGCTCTCTCTCTGTTATAAACGACGGTGGGAGGGCAGGAGAAAAAAGAAGAGAGAGAGAGAGTGTGCAGTATAACCCCCCGCGAGTATTGTGTTTTTTTTTTTCGTATACCGTCGCGCGTTTGTTCCGCGGAATTTATGATGCACACTCGCCGGTATATGTTGGGGGATCCATCGGCTCGATGAATGGCTAATTAAGCCGGATAAATTATGCAGCTTTCAATTTTCTCGTTCGATTTTCGCCTTTTTTCTCTCTATTTGTTCTATATCGCTCTATTGTTTTTTCCACTACAGATCGTATACGATGGATATTGGTATATATATATAGGCTTCCGGGTCTCCCCACGAACATTTATTGTATTTGTCGCGTCGACGCTATTGGCCGATAGTCGCGATGGATTTCCCTGGTCCTTTTTATTTATTTTTTTTTTTGTCAAATTTCTCGCTCTTTTTCGCCGATAAATTTTTATCGGTGACGGATAAAGGAGATGTGATAAAAAGCTCGACTCGCGCCAACGCGGGGCTTTGATACTTTTATAGCGAGAACTGCAGGCGAGCGAAGATAAATTCGCGCGGAGAAATGCAATTTTAACGGGGGACGCGGTTGTTGCATATTTGGCGGGGCTAAAAATTGAATTTTCGTTTTCTAATTAAAAACTCCGTGCTCCAGACCTGTTGGGTGGGATCGGCCGGTGCACGTAAGAGTGTGTCGCGTGATGAATGTTTATGGCTATCCAGTTCCATTTTCCTCTCTTTTACCGAACTGCAGCGCTCGCGCGCGCGGCAAGAATTTTTCATTAAGTTTCTTTTTTAAATTAAAATCGCTCCATCATTTTCGTCCTGTCCACTTGTTTATCCCCTTTTTTATCGTGTCTTGGACAAATGGAGCTGATTACAAGGGCGGATATATTGGGTTATGCTTAAGTAGAACAAACACAATTTTGGTGAGACGCATTGTTAATTCACATCGCTGATTATTCGTGGACCGCGAAAAATCTCAGTAGGTTTATATTATCGAGCCACGCACGATGTCTGCATAATCCAAACCCGATAATCTCGATCGGCAAAAACACGTGCAAGCGAAATCTAGCTATACAACCCAACAGCAACAGCAGCAGCAGCAGCATCGTCGCTACACGTCACCCATTCCCCATCGACCCTTAAATTATACCGCGCTCGCGCGCATCAAAAGATAAAACCCACTGCAGCCTCTCCCCCAACAGCGCATTCTCCTCAAATAATAGCGTTCTATACACGTTTATCTCCAACGCGTGTGTATCACACACGCGCACACAGACAGAGGCCGCGAGAAAGTGAGAAAGCGGCGGCAGCAGCAGGCAATCAACATAAAGAACTTATAAATCTCGGCGGCTGTCGATAGAGAGAGAGAGAGAGAGAGAGAGAGCAAGCGAGATTCTCCGGCGTGCTCGCGCGCGCGCGCGAATATTTCGATATAAATAAATCGGCGCCGCGTCGAAAGACGAAGGGTCGCGCCGCGCGCACCAAGAGAGAGAGAGAGAGAGAGAGCGAGCGAAAGAGGAAGAGAGAAACGATACTGTGCGCCGCGCGCGACACTCGACCGCCGCGCTTATACACACACACACGCGCGCGCGCGCGCGCAGATTCTCTGTAGTCGGCTCCTTTTGCACGTATACATAAGCTACACAACGCACCTTAATGTCGCATAAATCTCCCACTGGAAAATTACACCAATGCCAGATAGAGGCGAGAGAGCGAGAGCCAGAAAGAGAGAGAGGGAGGAAAAGATAGAAGGCGAAGGAGAGAGAGAGAGAGAGAGAGAGAGACGGGAGAATCGCGACAGTAAAAGAGGAAAAGGACCGAGATGACGGCAGCGCAAGAGAGAGAGAGAGAGAGAGGAGGTTAGGTGCCGTGGATATAGGAGCAGCAGCGGCAGCAGCGAAGCTTCGAGAGATCGGTTTGGAACGAGAGAGAGAGAGAGAGAGAGAGAAAGGTGGGTGGTTGGAGCAGCTCGCTCGCGCGCGTATATATTTCCTCGGCAGGCACCCTTCGCCTCTGCACTCGCCTCGCTCCATCCCTCCTCCTATACCTTCTTTCTCTCTCTCTATCTCTCTGCGTCGAGTATACGCGAATCTGGTGAGAGAGAGAGAGAGAGGGAAAGAGCTGCAGAGAAGTAGGATTTTCCGAGCTGCCAGAGAGAGAAAGAGCGAGAGCGAGAGAACTGGCGTGGCAGCAACAGAGCAGCGGCGGCGGCGGCGGCGGCAGCTTTCCCCACTTCAGAAGAAAAGCACTTTCATAAATCTGCCAGCAGATATATGTGCGCACAATTTCCGAGATCCGGCCATTAAAGAGCCTCTCCCTCTCTCTCTCTCTCTCTCTCTTGTCGTGCCTGCACAAGAGTCGCTTCGTCTCCGTCCATCGGCGAGTTTCTTTATCTATCCATCTTCTCATCCTCTCTCCCTCTATTCTCTCTCTCTTTCGCTCCGCGCTAGCTGCAGCGGCTGAAAATCGCGGGTAGGACGAAGCTCTATAGGCTGCGTTTGTACGCGCATGCACTGCAGCGCACACAGAAAGAGAGAGAGGAAGTGTGTGCAATTGATGCACGGTTGCGGCATAAGGTTGGTTATATTATACGCCCAAGACTCGTAGAAACGCGTGATCTAAATTGGGCGAGCAAAGCCGGGTGTGGTGGGCCTCGACGCTCCCTTCGCATATAAGGTCGTTATATCTTGATCTCGGGGTCTTGCCCGCCTCGCTGTTTATAACCCTTTGCGCTCTGTATAAGCACTTTGTTCGATTCCCTTTCCTTTGTGGGCCTATTTGCATTTGGACACTTTGAGTATTTCTTCGTGCGATTCCCCCCGTAGCGAAGCAATTCGATCGATGCCGAATCAGTTTTGCGTATAACTGATATTTACAATTATACCGTTTTTTTGTGCTAAGTTAGTGAAAATTTCAAAAATTATAGCCTTAATAAATAATACCAAAAGAGTTTAGTTAATTTCGACCGAAAGTATTACAGTTCGTAAAAATCGCATGAAAAAAATGGGGGGGGGGGGCAATGACGAAAAATATTAATCAGGCAATAGAAAGGAGAGTCACATTCGTCGAAAGCCCGCAAAAAATAGGTAAATTGCCACAAAAGCCCGGGCTCCTATTCCGAATAATAAACGCGTGTCGGCTCTCTTTCCTCGTACCCCTTCCTCGTCTCTCACTCTCTCTCTCTTTCTCTCCATCCCCCAAGCACTCGGAGAAACACGCGAAAACTCCGTCGGACGCGAGGTGTTCAGATAACGCTCCTCTCTCT
>UELU01147181.1:0-37373 GCA_900490025.1 Megastigmus dorsalis
GTTGTACGCGCGGCGCGCCGCGCCTGGTCGAGCACCTTGTGTTTGTTGAATGATATCTCGATAAAATCAAAAAACCCCTTTCCAGAAAATAGCTATATCGACGTAAAATTTCCTCCCCTTTCGATCTAGCAGGTCAAAAAAAATATTAAAAATGCATTTTTTGAGATATAGCACATTTTATATTTTTTCAAGGTCAAATTAAGCAAATTTAACAAATCTGCGAAGACCATCGGGAAGCTGAGGAAAAAATACATCGAAATCACTTCGTTATGATAATTTCTAGGTGCATTTTAGCCCGTTAAACATGAGCTGAAAACAGCACGATTAAGCGCTCCCGCGTCGCGCTTTGAGAGTTGACGTGAAACGCCTCATATACAACAAAAAGAGATAACTACAAGAATTATAAATCAAGCAAAGGAAAACTCGGATAAAAATATTATACAATTAAACTCACACAATCAAAGGAATCTATGGAAAGTAATAAATATTAAAATACGTAAAACCTCCAAGAACAATAACAATATTAATTACATCGTGCAAGGGAATCATAAAAAGAAATTTCGCGGAATTTATATAACAATAAATAAATTAATATTGTTTAAACAATTCGCGTTATAAGAACACCGACGGTATCCGAAAATAATTTAAAATTATCAAATATAATTTAATTTAACATCACTGCGCAAGCGCAAGCATGTCGCGCAGATTGCAAGGAAGCGCGAGGCCGTATTAAATATGCATAAATCCTATGCACCGTCTCAGGGCCAGAACCCGGAAAATAAAGCTAGAAAAATTAAGGAAAGTGCGCTAATCAATATAAGAAATCCCACTAAAGTAACGGGGGGCTAAAAAACCCCGAGAAAATAGCAATTCCACACTATTAATTAAAAGCAATTAAAGGATAGTCTAGATGATAAAGGGGCAATCTATAAATAGATCTTAAATTTCCAAAATCGCGTTTTCAATAGGAATTGGAGATAATCTCAAAAGATAATGCGAAATTCGGAAAATCCTAATACACATCAACATTTTTACGAGAGAATTTCATACCACGGGCAAATATATTATTTATTTACGATATTCGAAGGTAATAATAACTAATTAAAATCTCAGCAGGTACTTACTCGAATCAGTTCGAGTAAAGGTAGGCAAATCGAGAACATTGAAAGGAAGAATTTAGTATACCCGCACTAATTAATTACGGGAGGAATTGTTATAAACAATTTGATTGTTATGAACAATGAAAAATTCAAATACACCACGGAATTTTAATATTATTAACATTAACTGAAATTGACATGGCAACGGTTAAATAAAAAAAGTCATATGAGTATCACCGGCAGCGAATCGGAAGTACAGAGGGAGGACTTGGAGGTGAACAGGCAGCAACACGTGATTGCACGACAAGCATCGCCGCTTATCAGTTCTACTGAAAGGAACAGTCGACAGTTAGCAAGTAAGAAAAAGGGGCCGATTATCCTTCGGGAAAAACGTCCCGAGTCGTGCAACCGAAGGGAGACTCGTCTCCCACAGATTGCTGTACGCCTGGTCGTAAGGTGGTGTTGGCTTCTTCGTTGGATGAGGGAGGACACAGCACTAACCCCTCATCTAGCTCTCTACGAGCCTAGAGTCCCCTTTCGTTTAAGAGGGGACCCAGTGACTGTATAGTCACCGAAGAGTCGAGACTCTTTATTGTTTAATT
Source organism: Megastigmus dorsalis (assembly GCA_900490025.1). Taxonomy (NCBI): domain Eukaryota; kingdom Metazoa; phylum Arthropoda; class Insecta; order Hymenoptera; family Megastigmidae; genus Megastigmus; species Megastigmus dorsalis. Next base: position 1,703 of record UELU01147181.1, read on the forward strand.
TATTCGTCTGCACTCCGATGCCCGTTGAGGTGGTTCGTCGTAGACTCGTCTGCACTCCGATGTTTGTTGAGATGATTAGCCGTGGACTCCTCTGCACCCTGATGCTAGCTGATCCACACCCCGTCTGACTGCTGATGTCCCGTCGCCTTTGATGGTGCTCAGCAGTGATGCGTGCTGCGTACCCCTGGGCCTCTGTTAGTCGCTGATGTCGTCCTTGGTCAGCTGGTACTCGTCCGACATGAGAGGTAGGAAGAAAGAATGGGAATTGGCAAAGCCAAAGGATAGGATAACAAAAATGAAGCAACTCCAGAGATTATTTGGACACAAAAAATAATCTCTTTATTTGAACTCTTAGTGCTAGATCGTCTCCGAAGATTAGATCATGTACAATGAATCCGGTGAGAAGCTCTCCGAGACTCCTTCCGCGCCTACCTATATCTCCGAAGGAACACTCCCAATGAACAAAAAGCGCTCTTAAAGCGCTCTTAAAGCTGACTATCGAAAGTCAAGAGTTAACTTTGAAGAACTCCTGAAAGCTGTCTTTTTCTCATCCTTAAAGAGACTGAATGTCCAGCTAAAAGTCAGCTTCGAGACTACTGAAAGTTGTCTTTCAGACTAGCTACAAGTTGACTCTAAGACAACTTACCGATGCCTCTTTAAGATGACTTATTAACAGCTTCATATATATATGATATATTATTTTATTTATATTATAAATATAAATGAAAATAATTTTACTCAATTAATTATATATAATTTTATATAATTAATTGACGTAAAACAAATAATTGCCAAATGTTGAGTATTATTTTCATTTATATTTATTATTATATTAAATGAGTATATGTTTTAAATAAAAAATACATTATTACTTAATTGACAACATCATTATTTAATTGACAATATTTTATAAATACGAACATTAGGTGAATACTTACATATGTACATATATGTAATATAAAAACTATACGTAGTAATACTGCGTTTATAAAAAATTATGAAATAGAAAATATTTACATATATAAGTACTAAATATTAATAAAGTGTAATCATTTTTTAAGCCACTGGCAAAAATTTAAATAAATTGACTCGTCAAAATCAAGATTGTTATTGTTGTTTTACTTAGTTATAAAGTTTTACGAGCAATTAACGTCTATTAATAAGAAGGTGAATAATTCGGTAAATACTATAAATATTAAAATTTGACTTTTAAAAATGATCAAAAAGGTTCGTCCATTTGCAATTGCTGAAGCCTTTCAATTTTTTTATTTTTGGCACGTATTCTATCTCCTGTCGTCTGAAGCCATAACTGCATTCGAGATTTCACGAATTTTTCTGTGCAGCTATAATTGGTAGATACAATTTCTGAAATAATGAAGTATAAAATGGAGATATATTGATAATATGAAATCATCTTACTACTATAAAGTCCACTGCTAATTAATTGAAAGCAATATCTATTTATTGTTTAGACTTACGAGCTATTATTTGAGGAAAATTGAACTCCCCAATTGCTGTTTTGCCATCTACACGAATAATCCATACCAGTTTTTGTGCCAGCTGATCGGTGATTATTTCAGGTAAAATATTATTTACAGCCTTCTTTTCATCGTCTCCTCCAATAGCAGAAACTTTGTTTTCCTGTAAAATATTGATAAATATTATGTGTATAAAAATTTCAAAGAAAGAGTAACATAATACAAATAACATAATAGAAATACTTACAAATTGTAACTTCATTTCTTTACTCTCTCTATCTTCTTTTACTAAGTTTTGATCGAATTGCTTTAAGGCATTAATCTCGTCCAATGGTAGCATAGTGAGTTTAATATATCTATTTTCAGGAACAGTCAGCCGAGTCCCATTTTTACTGACAGTACTGTCCATACTTAACTGCAATTGATCTATTTTTCTTAGCAAGCATAATAAAATAGATCTACACCCTTCTAAAAAGTATAATTTTGATTAAGTAAAATATATTATTTCAAATATAAAAAAATATATGTAAAACTTACCACAACATCTGTCACGATTATGGGCCTCTTGCTCTCTCTCTATCAATTGTTGAATTGTATTCAAGTTATCAAATTGTTCAGGTTGTCTATCCACTGGTTGCTCAGGCATGTTAAGATCAATATTTTGATTCGCCTCTTCGCTACCTTGATCTTCCCATTCTGCATGACCATCATCTGTATTTCCACTTGCATTCCTTCGAACCCGATTATATTCACAAATTTGCTCGTCATCTGGCTCTTTGTTGTCATTGTATAAATTGTATAGATCTCCTTCTATCAGAGGTTCTTCCTGATATACAGGCTGCTCTTCCTGCAGGTGATCTATATAAAAAAAATTAAATATTTATAAAATAAGAGTTATTATAAGTTTAAACAGCATAATGTACCTTCAATTCTGAATTCAGGATTATTTTGCTGTGCAACAAGTGCTTCCTTGAAAGACGTTAACTCTAAAAAAAATTTTTTATGTAAAATAACTGAAATAATTTACTAATTTTGTACATATATTATTAATATTAAGATGATCGTTTATTAAAATATTGTGATAATATTTATACCTTCTGTCTGAAGCAGCTGATCCCTTATAAATTGCCCACTTACAATGGTTGATGAACAGCTGTTTTTTTTTTAACTGTGTGGTAATAGGTGGTGTCTTCATACTTTTAAAATGAATGTTACCATTTATAGGTAATAGCTTTGCCAATACAACTCTATTAGTATCAATAACATGTGACGGTGCAAACCGTCCCAAGGGGAAACGTCAGGGGGGAAAAAGCGAGCGTAGCCTCCACGATGATCCGCCAACTGCCTCGTGCACCAGCCGGAAGAGAATCAGGAGGAAAAGCACTCATCGATGGGTTTTTGGGGTTATTTTCTTGGTTGAAGCGGGAAGGAGAGGACGGCCACGAGGTTCCACCAGAGAGAGACAGAGCCCGGCACACCACAACACGGCACAGCACTGCACAGCGCGGCGCGGAGAGAGAGAGAGCCCGGACTCAGCGTCGCGACGGCCGCGAGAGAGAGCACGCGGGAGAGAGTACGCGAGACCACCAGCAGCAGCGGCACCGAGACGTAGAGCCGGGGGAGAGAGTGCCGTAAGTGCGAGAGAGAGGTGCGCGCCTGTCAGCCGACATGGTAGCGGCGAGCGGCGAAAGGGAGGGAGAGCGCGCTCGGCAACGACGGACGGACGTGTGAGGCGGAGAGCGCGATAGCTCCCGCCGTGCAGCCACTCCGCGTCGATGCCAGCGAGAGAGAGAGAGAGAGAGAGAGAGAGAGAGAGAGAGAGAGAGGGGCGCGTGGAGAGGGAACTGGCTATCGTTCTCTCTCGGCTCCAACTTTTCCAGCGCATGGCGCGCACCGTATGCTGTATAGGCCGGTATAGAGAGAGAGAGAGAGAGAGAGAGAGAGAGAGAGAGAGAGAGCGCTATGGTACATGTATAGGCGCGAGAGAAAGCGCTATACTGGGCATGTGAGTGCAAGAGAGAGCGCACCATGCCAGTGCTATAGGCGAGAGAGAGAGAGAGTGAGCAAGAAGAGCAACATTTGGAAGCCTGCAGGAGCGAGAGAGAGAGCGCGCTTAGGCTATAGCAGCACGAAGAAGATTGCCGGTTGAGTGGGAGAGAGAAGGGGCGTGCAACATAGAGGAGCGAGAGAGAGAGAGAGAAGGCACGCACGAGAACGCTAGTTCGGCAGGCCCGCGCCGTAATATCTCTCTCTCGCGCGTTCGGCGTCTTCGTGAGCCGCCATTTTGCGGAAATCATCGGTCGCGTCGGAGCCAAGGACCAGGGGAAAGGAAGAAGAGGCCGGAGGAGTGAGGAGGAGGTCGGGAAGACCAGGATTTTTCTTTACTTAATAAATATCGATTCTTAGTCATCAAATAACCGTGTTGCGTTTCGTGACCAGTGTCGACGTTCCCTCTCCCCCTCGCATGCTGTCGTTTTGTGTTGTCCGTGCGGTGGTGTTTAGCTTTGAGCGTTGCGGTCGAGTCAGCAGAGTGCCGAGCAGATCGTCGTGGGTTTCGTTCCGAGTTTCGTCAGCGTTTATCGGCGAATTTCCTTTGGAAGGACGGAGTTTCATAGCCAGGAGAAAGGGGATTGCCAGGCGCCCTTTTTGATAGAAAATCGGCAATCCCAACGGGTAAGTGAGGTCGTTAGTGCGGATCTCGCGGGGAATCGCACCTCGGATCGAATCGGGTCCGCTGGCATTTTCCCCGTGTAAGATTACCGTTACAAACATTACTGATACTCCTATTAACAAATAAATTAATAATTAATACTTTAGTATATATTGACAACGACATATAGTTTTTACATGCGCACCAATTGCACAATATCACCTTCTGGCTGGAAAACAGATTTTCCCATTTATAAAGAAAATCTGTAAGATTTTCCAATATCTGGCAACGGAGCTAGATAAAACAACTCGGGAGCAGTTTTTGAGCCCATACACGACAGCGAAAAGACATTATTTTAAGAAAATAGAGGAACAAAAATTCTATTTTATTTTTTTTTCTGAACAAACTATAAGGGAGCTGGTAAAAAAAAATTCAGAGCTGAATGGAACCAATGAATATCTATCGGCAGTTATCTTTTTTTCCAAAAACTAAAATTTTTTCGGCCAGGGTCATGGGGTATATTGACAAAAAAATAATGTATATTGAATATTAAGTGGTAAAAATACCTTTTTTGAAGTTGGCTGAATTGAGTACCATTAAATGGATAATTTTGATGAAGCTCTGCACCAGTTGTTGCTGAATTATTATTAGCAAATGATGCATTTAATGAAAGTCCTGGTTTTCTATTTGGAAAAGTTGCAGAGTGTGATAGTACCGGTACTTTAGTCTTTTCTTTATATGAAAAACAAAATCATTTATAAATATCAATGTTTATTCTTTTAACATTTATATAACTAAGTAGTAGAATAGAAAAGAAACTTACTCCTTTATTAGGAAGTTTATTTGATAAATTTTCATAAGGTTTCATTCTTTTTCTGTCCATTGTAATGATTACACTGTTCACAGGTGATAAGTAATTATAGGGTTATGTGTTGAAGGTCTGCTAGCTGGAAATAATCAAAAGAGTATCATTCAAAAAAATAATATAAGAAATAGAGCGAGTATAGTATTATATGATGAAAGTTATAAACAGTCTTCTTATAATTAGGTTTATTCAGACTTATATTTATACTTATATTAAAATCTAAGTTAATAAAAGTAAGGAAGTAGAGCATTACTATCATTATATTTCATAAAATATAGATTTATTAATACAAATTACAAAATGATTTTAAAATTGAGTAAAATTGTTAAATAAATGACAAAGAAGTTAATTATTATTATCAGTATGAAGAACAGGAAAAATATAGAAGAAACCTCTCGATAAAATTCTAAATGCTTTTTTATTTATATCATTAACAGTGTGACACCTGTCACTAAATCAATAACAATTTCTAATACAATTTCTAATACATTAATAAAATACATTTAAAATAAATAGTTATGATAAACGTAAATATTAAAATAATTATATTTACAAGCGTTGCGTATACCGTTTTAGCGCGGTTATTGTTTTTATAATTTCAATTAGCATAAAGAACAAAAACTCTAATGTAATATTTTGCAATAACATAATTGCAATAATCATTAAACAAATCATTATCAATTAAAATGATAAATAGAACGCATTAAGTGCGAATAAATACGCACGCACACATACAACCGTGCTACACGCGAATTACGCGTATGCGTGCGAATCAAACTACTTATCCCCACCAAGCAGCTTCAAGGATGATCATCGCAGAGAGGGGGAAGCCGATCAAATCGCCGCCTCAGCTATACAAGCAGCGCATCACGCATCAATTAGATAGACGAGCATCAGAGCATGTGGAGGGAACAGCGGAAATAAATATATTTAAATGTAATCTAAAATCGCTTTTCTCTCTAGCTCTCAAGCTATTCGAGGTATAGGGGCCATTACGTCCCTTATACCGGGCAATAGCGAGGAGCCGTCTCACCCTGGTTTTCCCGGCGAAAGCTTTTCTGTCCCACTACGTGGCAGAAAGGAGGTAGTGCGGGAACGCCAAAAACTTGTCCTATTTCGCCCCATTGCGTAGCGAAATAGTCACAAGAAGATCCTACATTCCTTCCTTTCCTTCCTATCCCGAAATCAGAGCAAAGCCCATTAAGTGTAAGTGGATACTGACTAGCTGAGCGAAGATTGCCCCCTCCCTTATAGAGCGTATCAAAATACTTAGGTCGCCGAGACGGGAGAGCGCTCAATGTGTTGCCTCTGTCCACTCTCGATAGGCGCCTAAGTGGTAGGGTGGGAACACCGATTAAAGTCGCGATACAAATCGAGTCCGGAAACCCAGACAAGGAGATCGCTTGTCTAAAGAACGGAGGCGGCACTCTGGCACGTCACAATCTTCTCCTAAAGATACCTTCTGCTTTTGAAGCTATAATAAAATAAACTCGAATGAACTCAATGAGTTTTTGTGCCGCTGCGACTGGTCGACTTTTCCCACAAATACCTTAGAATCAGACTTTGACATAAATGAGGCGCTTGAATGTCTCCGTGTTAATCTACTGGAGACTATTATTGAACTTGCTCCGCTGAAAACTGTTACTCCTCGCAGAGGAAAAGCCCCATAGATTGGCGCTGAGCTTCAGCTACTCATCAACAAACGCAAAGCTACGCATAGACGATATAAAAGGACTGGGAGTGCCGTGCTCCTGGATGAATTTCTACACCTACACAATGAGGTCGAGATGCGCATGGATCAAGAGCGAGCCTCTTTTCTCAGCAATTAGCTTCCTAACGCTCTTGATCTTAAGAAGGATATTTGGAAGGAAATGCGTAATCTCGGTCTCTTGCCTAAAAGCAGGGAGGAGTTGCATGGTTTTACCTCGGAAGAGTTGAACTCGCACTTTGCAGGTGTGTCGATCGCACGCAATGAAAATATAGATGATATAATGAATGTTATACAGTCTGCGTCTGAAGACGGTTTTACTGATGTAGATCTCGCCATATCTCATTTTTCATCTCAGGCGAGGGGTGTGGATGACATACCGCAGAGTGTTGTAGTGAAGTCTCTTCCAGTGTTGGGGAATTATATAGTTCGTTTATTCAACTCCTCCTTTGCTCAGGGAGTCTTCCCGAGCGCTTGGAAGCAGGCTCAGTTAGTGGCTTTAAAAAAGATTTCTGCTCCATCCTCAGTCTCGGACTTTCGTCCCATCGCCCTACTGTGCTTCCTCTCCAAGGTGCTCGAGAAGATTGCACACTCCCAAATTACCAACTACCTCTCCAGGACCGGCATTCTTGATCCTTTACAGGCAGGGTTCAGACAGCATCACAGTACACAGACAGCCCTGCTTAAATTGACTGATGACATTCGAATAGGCATTGATCGAAGGATGATCACCTTGCGGTTGCTCTTCGACTTCAGCAAGGCATTTGACACTATCTCTCCTTCAAGACTGTTGAGCAAACTGCACGATCTCGGGTTCTCGAGGTCCGCACTCCTGTGGATTAAATCGTATTTACAAGGCTGCACTCAACGCGTTTTATCTAAAAATGGTTCTTCTTCGTGGGTTGAGACAAATTTAGGTGTACCACAGGGATCGGTCCTCGGGCCTTTGCTCTTCAGTCTCTATATCAATGTCCTAAAAGACCTCTTTGATCGTGGGACGGTCAAGCACATTTTATATGCCGATGACCTCCAGGTTTACCTGCAGGTGCCTGCAGCATCTATCTATCTATCTATCTATCTATCTATCTATCCATCCATCCATCCATCCATCCATATATCCATCCATATATCCATTCATCCGTCCATCCATCCATCCATCCATCCATCCATCCATCCATTCATCCATCCATCCATCCATCCATCCATCCATCCATCCATCTCTCTCTCTCTCTCTCTCTCTCTCTCTCTCTCTTTTAGAGAGTGTGAGTGTATTTATTGGCGTGAGTGAGTGTGTGGTATGATGAGTGAATGTGTTATTGTGCTGTAAAGTTTTTTATATTCTTTTAACCAACAAGACTGATAGATATTGATCGTTTTTTATATTACATTTATTTATTTGTATTTTAATTAAGACGCTCTGTGATATTACTTTAAGTTATAACTACTCGATGACTGAAATAATGTAAGACTGAATAACCTGTGATATGATAGAAAGACTGAAAATATGACTAGTTTGAAAATTGTACCAAGTGGCCAGTGGATAGGGGCAGTTGTCTCGCTGCGAATCAACACCAGGTCTCCGATGTGGAATTCAGGCTGTCGATCTTTCCATTTGCTACGACGCTGGAGTTGATGGAAATAGTTGTGTGACCAGTGTTTACAGAATCGTAGTACGAACTGAGTCGTCCTTCGCTATCTATGTAGCGGAACCAGCTTTTCATCGCTAATGTCGGGCTCAGCTATCAACCTAGAAGATTCACCTATTAAAAAATGTGCAGGTGTTAACACAAATAATTCAGATGGATGTTCTGAGAGAGGTAAAAGAGGTGGAGAGTTGAGACAGGCTTCGATTTGACAAAGAAATGTAGAGAATTCTTCAAAAGTCATTATTGTATCTCGAACGACTCGTTTTAAATGACTCTTGACCGACTTGACTGAAACTTCCCAAATGCCACCAAAATGTGGAGCTGCTGGCGGGTTGAAAAATCACGTGGTGCCATATCTACTCAGAGCACATTGAATCGTTTGAACGTGATCAGAGCTCTTTTTGTACATCTTCCTAAGTGCGGCGTCTGCGCCAATAAAACTTGTACCTTGATCACTTCTCAAACTAAGGCATGGCCCTCGTCTCACTACAAATCGTCTGGAAGCTGCAAGAAAAGATTCCATGTCATACCATGAGACAATTTCCAGGTGTACAGCTTTAGTACTTAAACAAATGAAAACAGCAAAATATCCCTTGTAAGATTTATAGCCTCGATGCCGAGAAGTACGCAGAAGATAAGGCCCAGCATAATCAACTCCAGAATTTACGGATGGGTGAGATGGCTGTACTCGATTAGCTGGCAGATTACCCATCAACTGATACGAACTTACTCCATGAAATCTTTTACAAGTCAGTTTCACAGTTTCGTATATACGTCTTAATCTTGAGTTTAGCCTTGATGATCCAAAACTGCCGTCGAATGTGAGTCAAACTCAGCTGTGTTCCTCCGTGAATTGTAGACTTATGAGCATTAACGATCACCAAATCTGTCAATCGAGAAGCAGGGAGTGCTTCAGACGACCGCCCAGCCTGATGGCTCCATCCTTGATCGCGGGATATAATGATTTTAAGTAACTGTTTCTACCTAGCTCTTCCCCCCGTTGAAGAATTCTCACTGCTTGCGACATATGCTGACATAGTGCTGAGTAGAACTTTATTAACCAGTGAAGATCTCTCTAACAGATTTGGAATGAACTTCAGGATATGAGCAGTGACACGAAAAAATGCTCAAGATCAGAGAATTTATCTATCAAGTCCCAAATTGAAGTGTTGGGTTTCATGTCACTAGACAGCAGTGAAACTATGGGTTATGTTTGCAAATCAGTTACTTGGGTCTTGGAAGAAGACGATTTATCCGATTCGATATCGTTTATTTGTATCCAAGTCAGGAAGCTTTCTGACAATCTCTTGGGACCATGCCACCACAGCTCATTATCCTTGAGCTCAACTGCGGTCGAACCGCGTGACGCAACGTCAGCGGGGTTGTCTGACGAATTGATGTGGTGCCAGAAAGCATCAGGCAATAATGTGAGGATTTCTGAGCCCCTGTTGGCAATAAATGTAGGCCATCTAGAGGGAATTTCCCTCAACCAATATAAAACATCTTTAGAATCTGACGAAAGATGAACACCTGCATCTGTCAACTTAAGAGTGCCTACGAAATGTTTAGTTAATTTTTCCAGAAGTAGAGCACCTAATAATTCGAGACGAGGGATTGACGGAGTCTTTGTGATAATAAAAATACTTGAGAATTCTCTCCCATCACACGCAAATATGTAACTGCAGCGTAAACACATTTAGAAGCGTCAGAAAACCCGTGAAATTCATATGTGGAGTTGGAAAATCGTACGCAGATCCAACGTGGAATTCTGATGTCTGCGATGGGTGTAAGCCAAAGGAGAAGCGCTAGCTTCATCATCAGCTAACTGTCTAATTGTTCTATTTGCTAGATAGGGGGAGGAGGCAAACCCAAGTGTAACTGTGGTTAATACATTTGAGTCCAACTCTTCAGCTTCATTTTCTCTCTAGACTAGAGATTGTAGATGATGATCGTCCTTATGCACCTGAATTTGCCGAAACATTTTCTCAACGTTAGCTACAAAAACAACTGGATATTTTCGCCACCGCGTGAAATTATCGATAATTTCGGGTAACAAGTTTGGGCCTGTAATTAGGCAATCATTGAGAGACAAACCTGTATCCGTTGCTTTTTACGCACTGAAGACTGTACGATGCTGCGTTGCTGTGCTGCTAGTCTTACCACGTATTGCCCCTTGACGTTTCTGCTGACAGTCTGCTTGTAAAACTTCTCACACTCGTATTCTTCTGCTGTCTAATGCTTTTGTTGAGGTACCTCCTCGATTTCCCAAAAGCTTCGTATGAATCTGTCGAGAGGCGTATTTGTAGAGAGATGCACCGTGTATGTCGACCTGCTGTGTTGCTTGGAGGCTGAAGATCCAGAGACTATCCAACCTAGAGTAGTTGTGATGGCGATTAGAGAGGGTTGGCATTGACCCGTTCGCAACCCCTCTTCGATGATCAAGGCATGTATTTGTGCTCCCAGCAAGATGTCGATGTGACCCGATTTTCCAAAACCAGCCTGTGTGAGGTTTTTGAGATGAAGCCACTTAGCAGTTGAGCCTAAAAATGGTTCATAATTGATGATTATTGGTGTAATATAAGCTGTGATTTTACAAAGAAGAAAAGTTTGATGAAAACCGAGGTTTAATTATGAATTCAACCGTGCTTTTGCAGATGATTTGTTTACCATCACGGATACCAGATACGGTGACTCGGGTGGCTTGTCTCTTAAGCCGTAATAATTGGCACAAGCTTTTAGCAATGAAAGAAGATTGATCACCTTGATCGACCATGGCTCGACGAAGTTGACTTCTGCCCTCTATAGATTGTGCATGAATCCAAGCCGTTGCGAGTAAAACAGCATTCGAACCTATATCGTTCTCTGTCAAAATCGCATTTGAATTGGGTGGTATAACTGTTAATGTGTTAGTCGAAGACGACACGGTATGATTGTTCTCTAATTTCTTAGTTGGATCCTCTTTAGTCTTTGTTTCGGACTCCTTTTTGTCATAATGCAACAGCTTGTTGTGCTTTCCAGAGCACTGCCTGCACCTCTTATCGGATTTAAAAACCTGAGATTTGTGTTGGTAAAGACAATTGAAACACAATTGTTTCTTCATGACAATCTACATTCTCTCTCTTTGCGATTTAGCTAAGAAAGTCTCGCATATGAAAATAGGATGCGTCCCATTGCATACTGCGCAAGAAGGAGGATTCTTTCTGGGAACCAGGTTTTTAGCCAAGTTGGCTGAGGTCGAAGTGTTTTCAGCTAAAAAAGAGGCAATAGCTGCGGTAGCTTTCTGAGCACTAGCCAACTGAGCAAGTGCAAGCCTCTCAGTCTCGAGGAACTTTTTCATGGCATCCCATGTAGGGGGTTGTTGAGGGTTGTCAGATTTGCTGACAACATCCTCCCATTTTGATTGAATTGATGTTAGGTGTGAGTCTACTAATGGCGAGAAAAACAACGAAATGATCCCGATGATCAACTGGATTTCCCAATGATTTTAATGCCTGTAAAATGTTTTTTGTGCGAACCTGAACTCGTGAGATTTCAGTAGCTGATTCCACTGATATGAGAGCTAAAGTCATTAATTTCGTCAACAAGCTAGTGATCAACAATCTATTGTTACCGTAAAAATTTTTCACCGTATTCCAGGCATTGACAAAATTTGCACCACCAGTTGAAATGTCTTTGAGACGCTCAGCCGCCTCACCTTGTAAAGCATTGGTGAGCTTACTCATTTTACAAATACCAGGTAAGTCGGGATAAGCTCCTGAAAGGTATCACGGAATCTCACCCATTCCTGGACATCACCGGTGAAAGTGGGTATCTTGATGGGAGCAAGCTTGAACTGCTTGAGGTTCCAGGACTCCGAACCTACAGGAGTTTGATTCGCATTAGATATCCCAGCAGAAACTACTTGATGTTGAGTTTGAAGCTTTTTGAGAAAGTCCCTAAACAAGCCCATATTGATCAAATAATTCTCTTCTGTCTTTTCATAATCGTTATCCTTGAAATAACCATGTGACGAGTCCACAGCCTCGTCCTCCAGTAACTCTTGATGATTGTTGTCGAATTGGGCCCAAAGGCCTTGAAGTTGTTCCATCCTTGCTGAACTAGCTCTAGCTGTCATGGCTACCATAAATTTGAAAAAATTGAGATTTCTAATCGACCAAATTCAATAAAAATTGTATTTCCTGCCACCACCAGATAATATTCAAGTATTTACCACTGTTTATTGAAAGTATTGTTGCTTGAAATCAATGTGATGTAAAAATAAATTGTATTTCTCGTTAATATTTCCTTTAATATTATATTAAAATCTAAATTCTGGGATGCTGTTGATAGAAACACATTAGAGCAAGAATATTGGCTAGTGGTAAGTCTGTTCCTGTACTAGATATGGAGATACACTGAATCATAAATATGAAAATCCCCCAAACATCTAATCTGAATGTGTAACTTTTGATATGTAGGTATACACTTTAAGCTGTAACTTTTTCAGCAATCCACCAAATTATTTAAAATTTTGATAACTTTTAATTCTTTGATAGGCAAACAAATGAAGTTAATGTGGGAGGGTGTGCCCTGCTTAGAAACAAAAATATAGATCTTTAAAGTTGCGTATCTCACTTTTTGTGATTTTCGAATTTTTATAGTTTTCGTAATACCAAGCGTTCAGAAAACGAGGTATGACGGTTTTTATAATTTTATCATATTCCTGACGTGAACATAAGAAAGTTTAGTCAACGCACATTGACGTGCTTCTAAAAATGAAAGCATTATAACTTTAAATATCCTGATATATCATGCGTGACTCAGTATACAAAAAATTATTTTTTTATGGCACACTCACAAATTTGATTGTAACCTCATAAAACCTGGCGTGATTGTTTAATCTTATTATAAGCAATATCTCATAAAATTTCTAACGCAATGTATCAATTAGAATCGCAATAAATTGAACTTTTTTAATCCTGTATTTTGACTGCTCTAAACCACAATGATTATGAGCCCATATTTTCAACTAATTTTTAGTCCTGGTAGTAAATGCACCATGCCCGATCGAATGGAGGTATTTGAAAATCAATATTAAAAAATAAAAATCAAATGGAGATATTTTAAATTCAATATTAAAAAATTAAAATTATGATTTTATAAACTAATGTTTTTTTGTTCATATGTAATTGTAATAAAATTAACAACTATGTTAACCAGTTCTTGTTAAATATAATTTATTTGAGTGAGTACGACCTACGTTCGAAAACATTACTGGAAGGGCTTAACCTCCGGAGCACGGTTTTGTTTTCTTAACGTTCTTCGAAAATATTCGAAATTGTTTGCAAATTCATCTTTGACTACTAAATAAAAGCAGCATTGCGTGTTTGACCTCGGAACTGAGAAGTCGCATGTCTGCGATACAAGAAAGACCTACACCGGATGTAAGTATTATTTATTCTTAAATCTTCCATTTTAGTTTCGCGTTTTAATGAATGCATGATAAATTTTAATTTTTCTGAAAATACTTAGAAAAAATGGAAAGTAATACAAGAGAAGGTAAACTTTCTTTCAAACGTGAGCAAATGAGAAAGAAGCGCTCTATGGCTCATACCTATCGCTCAGAACAACTCTCGAGGAAAAAAGTGTACAATGAGAAGAAAAAGTTTGAAAAGTTAAGCGATAGTGCAAGCAAACGATTGTAAGTGGATTACACATTATACAATATAAAGTCTTTTATTAACATACCTATACTTTCAATAAGCATACAAACATAGGAGCCGTAATATTCCCCAAAAAATGATATTGAAATAGTATAGTGTGCAATTACAGGGGGGGGGATTGTCTTTTTCTAAGAAGAATGATATTTGAGCACGAGTGGTAGTCGCCGGCGAGTCTAAAAAAGACACTTCTCCTCTTGTTACGTATCTTACTTTTTTAATGAGGGCTAGAATGTGGGCCCTTTTTAACATTTTCTAAAATTTTTCAATTATTAAAATTCTTTTTTCGGCTGTAGCATGTACAGATACCTATTAATCCTAGCGTATTTTCCTCCCGCTCCATAGAAAAAATCCATTTTCGCTCTATTGAAAAAAAATATCTTATATTCATTGTCTATATTATTTATTATTTTCATTATAGGAAAGAGAATACTGTTTTTCATGAAGCCTGTGTTGAATATAATACAAATTCACGTTACTCATTTCGCAAGAGAAAAACGACAAGTGCAATGACTGATTCAAAGAAAAAATTGAAATTGATAGACAATAAAGATTCAAGAAATAAAACAACAACGGTAGATATTTGTGACGAAGTAGACAAAGTATTATTTCTAATTAATGATCAGAGTAATAATGTACTTGAAAATCGGATAAAATTAAGAGATTCTTCTCAACGTGACGAAGTAGGTAGTATGTCATTTCCAATTGATAATCAGAGTAGTAGTGTACTTGAAAAATGGTTAAGTTTAACAGATTCTACTCAACGTCACATTGACTCGTCTAAATTTCTAAACATGAGTAACAATTGGAATTATGAACGTTTAAAATCCAAACTGATGAGAAAAATAAGAATTTTAAGAGCAAGGGAGGAAAAGTTACGTAGAATAATAAGGAAGCATGAGACACAAATCGAAGCAAAAAATAAAATTATTAGAAAATGGAAAGCGAGATATTATCGAAGACTATTACCTAAAAACACGGTTAAAGATCAACTATTGGAAAATGTAAAACAAATTGAGCATAAAGGATCTGCTGAAGTACGAAAACGTTTATTATTTTGTGAAACGCTCGAACAACAATTGCAACACAACAAATTTAAAATTAAAAGTGAGAAAGAAAAAGCACTATTAGCGCAAATGCTGTCAGGGAAAACAATAAAAAAGTATAGGAATATGAAAAGAATGTCAGGTTTAGTAAGTCCATATTTACAAAAGAAATATGTAAACTCAGACTCATTAATTTTTAGAAGATCTCGAGATAAAAAAGTAGCTTTGAAAACGGAAATGATTAAAAGTATCCAGAATTTCTTAGAAAAAGACGAAAATTCTTGTATGGCCCCAGGAGCAAACGATACAATAACAAAAAATCAAGAAAAAAAACGGAAACGCTACTTACAGGACTCTATGGATAATTTATACAATAAATATAAAGAACAAGAACAGGTCAAAGTTTCTGGAGCAATGTTTTTTCTCTTAAAACCATTTTGGATAATTAACCGAAAAGTGAGTTGTCGAGATACTTGTTTATGCAAAATTCATGAAAACATGAAATTGTGTATTCAAAAATTATTTTCCCTGAAATTACTACCTAGCATTTCTTCTCAAGCATTTGTAGAGGCACGTGTTTATAATAAATATGATAAAGATTGCTTCTATGGTGTACGTGAAAAATGTAAGGTCAAGATTTTGATTTCTAAGGATAATGAAGAACCTACCTGTTATTCTAAATGGGTCACAAGTAATGTTTCCAGGCTTGGTGCCAAGGGTCCTACTTATAAAGTTAAAATAACACAGAAAGAAAAACTATTTTGTTCAGTTAATACTTTCATTAAGGAATTTAATAATGTAATACCCGAGTACTTTAAACACGTGTATGATACTGGGCACCAATATCAAGCGCTCTCAAATATTGTTGACGGTTTAAAATTAAATGAAGTATATATGGTAATAGATTTTTCGCAAAATTACTTATGTAAGTACAGTAACGCAATTCAGAGTGCGCATTTCGGTGCATCCAAGAAGCAGCTGTCACTACATACTGGGGCGTTGTATTATAAATCGAAATCTTCCTAGAAAGCATTATGTATTTCGTTCTGTACCGTGTCCGAGTGCCTTCGTCACGATGCGGCAGCTGTATGGGCTCATTTGCAACCTATACTGCAATTAATTAAACATACTGTGCCGAAAGTTAGTGCAATACACATTCAAAGTGACGGGCCATCTACGCAGTATAAGAACAAGATGAATTTTCTACTTTTTCAACAGCATTGTGTGAACATGAATTTAGAATATGCAACTTGGAATTTCACAACGCCTTCTCATGGCAAGGGTACTGCTGATGGAACAGGGGGAAATGTAAAGGGGTTGTGTGATCGCGCAGTTGCACAAGGAAAAGATATTATTTCGGATGAATGTTTTATAAATATTATCCACTCATCTTCCCAGAAAATTCGAACATTTATTATAAAAGAAAATGACATTCAAGCAATGGATTTGAAGATCAACTCAAAAGTTAAACCAGCTCCAAATACTAAAAGAATCTTTCAACTCACTTGGTCCCAAACAAACATGAAAACAGTGTATCTAAATTACTTATCTTGTTCTTACTGTATATGGAATAGATTATGCGATCAACCTTGTAATCATTTTCCGTTGATACCTAATTCTTGGCCAATTATTACAGAAAAATCTACTTCTAATCAAAAAACAAATGCTATGAAAAAAACACCAAAGACTAATATAAATAATGTGAAACATAAAAAAAGCATTTTTAAATCGAAGGAAATAACATCACCAGAACATAGTACGATTACGAAAAAAATACAAATTAATTCCAATAAGAGGGCTATTACAAAGAAGGAAAAAATTGTTAAACCAAAAAAGCAAGTTCCAGAGTTTCAAGTAAGAAAAGCGATAAACGTTGATTCTTTTTTCTGTTGTATATAGGTGTACATATGTATATATGTACATGTATATGGGTATATAATCATGTTGTATAAAAATATCCATGTTGATAAGTTTGTTTAAATATTTAAAAAAATTTTTTAGAACACGTTTCTACAGCATTTTGTTATAATATTATACACGAAATTTATCTGTTATCTTTGAATAAAATAAAAAAAACGTCAAATTATAAAAATGTTTGATCTTTATCATTAAAATTTTAGAAAACAATATTTTCTACTCGTAAATTATTTTTTACCTCGTTTTTTACTTGTAACTTTTTCAGCAATGAATAAAAGTGAATCACGCTGAGTGATAATTGTTTCTGAAGGCTCAACGAACATAAAAATATGCCGATCATGCGTGTGCTCCTATTTTGAAAATCAAAAATTTTTTTTCTCAAAATCTAAAAGTTCCGCGGATTTCCCCATTTATTACGTGGCCGAGATAGTTGAGCGAGTTTACACAGAATTTGCATTTTTCCAAGTTCATTTTCAGATTAGCTTTTCTTAATCTTTCAAAGACTGTGCGTAGATGTTCCAGGTGTTCCTCAAAGGTGTCGCTAGCGATTATGATGTCGTCTAAGTATGCGAATGCGTTTGACTCGAGGTCTGGTCGGATGACTGTGTTCATTAGTATTTGGAAAGTGGCCGGAGCGGAGTGTAAACCGAACGGTAATATTTTGAATTGCATCAGTCCTCGGCCTGGAACTGTGAAAGCTGTGACGGGTTTGCTTTCTTCTGTTAATTTTACCTGCCAGTAGCCGTTTTTGAGGTCGATGGTGGATAAAAATTTTTTTCCACGTATTTTGTCGAGTGTCGCGTGGACCTGCGATATCAGGTGTGCGTCGCACTCGCTGACTTTGTTGACCCTTCGGAAGTCTATACAGAGGCGGGGTTTGCCATTTTTTTTTCGGGCAATAACTACTGGTGATGACCACGGGCTGCTTGATTTTTCGACGATGTTATCGGCCAGCATTTTTGCTACTTCGTCATCAATGATTTTTTGCGTCACTGGATTTCGGGGTGTGTAGCGTTGGGCTATCGGTGTTGGGTCTTTTAGTTTGATGCGGTGTTCCAGTAGTGGAGTTGGTCCTTTGACATCCTCGAATTTCAGTATTTCTGTTTCAAGGAATTCTTGTAGTGTTTTATCCTGGTCTGGTGTTTTTGTTTGTAGCCCTTCTGTGGAGCATAGTTCACACCTGTTATCTTTGGGAGCTGTGGATGGTTCGACGGGGATTCCGTTGATGAAAGCTTTGTAGCCGATTTTTTCCTATATGTCCACTCCTAGGATCATTTCGTGGGCTAGGGTAGGCATTACGTAGAAGGAGTAGTTAATTTTTTTGTTTGAAGATTGTTGTCACTCCTTCTATGCTTTCATTAATCTTTGTTTCGGTGCCGTCGGTGACCGTTGCTGATAGGTATTCCGGACGGGCATACCATCCGCTTCTTCGTCAGTGGCTTGCTATTCCATCGTTTATGAATGACGTGGCGGCTCCTGTGTCTAGAAGTGCCCGTATTTTCCGTGTGTTTATTGAAACTATTATGATTGTTTTACCATCCTTCAGTCTCTCCGCCTGACCTTGCTCCCTTATTGGTTGGCAGGTTTGTAGTTTTCCGGTTTCGGGCAGTTGCAATTTTTAGTTAATATTCCGTCTTTGCCGCAGTAAGAGCAGAACAGACGGCTTCTGTTCTTGCAGGCGCGGCGGCTGTGACCCGGTAATTTACATTACCAGCAGCAAGACTGGCGGCCCATAGGGTTTGTTTGTGGCTGCGATTTCTGGAGTTTGTCGCTTTTGTACCCCTTGTGATTCTTTTTTTCTTTCTTGGGCTTCTTCGATGTCGTCTGCTCGTTCTAAGAGTTCGTCTAGGGTTGAGGCGCTACTTTTTGGGATGAGTATTTGGAAGTCCGGGTGCATATTTCTGTATATGCGGTTTAATTGTTGTATTTCATCGTTAATTCCTTTTCTGCGGAGAAGCGTTTGCAATGATGTAACGAAATCCCCTATTTTTTCATTTGATCTTTGTTTCCTGTTTATAATGAGCTCTTCTAATTTGCCTTCTTCGTCTCGTGATAAAAATTTTATTTTTAGATCTTTAACTACATCGTTCCATGTTGCCCAGTTTATTGTTTTGTTTCGCATTCATTCCAAAGGTTTATCTCGGAACAGTTCAGGTAGGCCTAGTAGTAGTTGGTTATCCGTGATGTTATATGCGGTCTTCAGTTCATTGACTCTATCGAGAAAGTTATACAAACCTTTGCCGTTGAATGTGCAATTCCACTTGCGGATTGTTTCGACTGGTTCGGATCGGTCGATGATACGGTCCATGAACTCCGTTGGGAGGAGGAATTGTCCTCCCGTTGGTGGCTGTTCTGATGTTCCGGCTATATCTTCTTTGATGGTCGCCTTTTTCCATTGTTGGATGTCCTCGTCGTTGGGGTTTTCCCTGGCGTAGGTACGGAGGCGGCTTCGGAGGTCATCTACGGTTCCGGTGTTGTCGAGGCCTAGTATGTCGAGTTTTTCTTCAAGTGCGGCTTTGTTGAGTGCAGTAATCCACGCCATATTCTTTCTTCTGTGGGTTGAGGAAGGGTTGTTCTATGGGTGGTTTTTTTTTTTTATAAACGAGAATTCGTGTTTTACAAGAAAATTCTATAAGATCGGTTTTTGAGCGTAGAACGAGATAACAATAAAAATGTGTACACTTATATCGATACAATTTTTACGTAAAAAAAAAATTTTTCGTGAGTGTAGCTAACTGACAGAGTACCACCTAAATCATCACGACAATTTTCGTATATTTTCGAAACTAAGTCGGCATATTGAATCTTGAAGAGTAAAGTGTGAAGTTCAATAAACAAATATTGGCATTTAGTTAGTACGGCCATACGTCAAACTTTGTGTATAATTTTCTTGCATGTGGGCCTTAATGGGTTAAGCAACAAACAATTTTTTTTTTTATTGAATGATTTTTTATAATATAATTAAAGTAATATTCTCAGTTTAAAATTATATAACTTAAAGCTATATTACATTGAAAATAGTAAATTATTCTTAACATTTCCAATTATGTCATTTAGATATGTGTGGTAGTGTAATAATTAATATGGTCTCTAAAGATTTGCCATGAATATTAAGTTTCTATTGTGCTATTATGAAATATAAAATTATTAATAATTGATGCTGTAAAGTATTGAGGTCCCTTTGGCTATAATGAACTGTCATCATTGATTATTTCAAACAATATATTTATCTAAGTGTTGTAACAGGGTTAAATCGGCCAGGACGACGAGCCCTGGCACGGGGATGATGCTGTTATAGCTCTGCAGCGATGATTCCCCGATGCGGCGGAAGGTGCGGGCGGACGTTAGCCGCCGTGCAATCCCACCTCCGTGCAGGGCCGACAGCACACGCATTAGCAACGCCGAGAGGGTTTGTAGTCGGCTTTTTCTGTTGGAGAGACAGCTGCTCGCTGCCTCTCGTGTGGTTGCTCAGAAAAAGATTGCGAAAACTTGAACGCAATTGGCTTTTCCAGTCTCGAGTGCCGGCAAGCTCGCTAAGCTCGGCGGAGGCGGTATTCGCGCGGGCGAGGAAACAGGAGTTTATACGAGGTCACGAAAGCGCACTTGCAAGATTTAGATAAAGACGTAGAAAAATATATTTACAATTCAAAGTGAATTAGACATAAAAGCAGTTAACATAATAAAACGACGAACGGGCCGAGCTCACGCGGACGTGGGTTACGCGATTTTCGGAGCTGCTGTGAGGTTTGACTCGCGGGTTACACGCTCTGTCGCCGCTTGCTTCACGCAGGTTACTCTTCTCCGCTGAAGCAGCCTGGTGATTGTACGCGACGCCGTCGGCCAATGTGCGTCCACAATGACTTTCACGACGGGAAACGACGGGGTGTTCTCTGACTCTCTCTCTTTCTCTTTCTTTCACGCGTTGAGTAACTGCAGCTGCCAAGTTTATCCCCGGGGCACTACGGTCGCTGGCGTCCTCCTTGACTCGGAGGATTGGAAAGGATAGTGGGGGGCTTCATGCCTCCACCAGTGCAGCAGTACTTACTTCCTTCGACACTAAAAACTGCGCACACGCGGGAGAGATGCTGGCACGTGGCGTTATTTCGGCCGGGCTCGAGCAATAATGCATCGCTTTGCCTTGGCCTTCTTCTCCGTCCGCTCGGAGTTGTGCGCGCGCTCTTTTGCTTGCGCATGTGATTCAAAAACGCGTTCTGCGTCCGACACCGTTACACCCTCCCTCCAGGCGTCGTGTACCTCCGGATAGCCACACAGCCGTTACGAACGGAGAACGGAGAAGAGTGGCCCTTGGCCTCGGGTAGGGTTGCCTGGAGCAAATGAATACTTCTATTTACCTAAACTTACGTTTATTCGGCGTAGAAAATAGTGTATCAAAAAATCTAAAAAATATAAGACTAGAAAAGTAAATGAATCGTTTATGAGGCTGAGTGTGTGGGTACCGTCCAGCGGTTCCTCAATTTTTCGCCTCCTGGCTCTCGTTCCAGCGGTGATTCTTCGCGTTTGGACACTTTGGCGACTTCCTCACCTCCGGATGTCCACATCTCTTGCAGTATCTTACCTTTTGGGTATTGCTTCGGGGGTTGTCATGGGTACGGCTCGTGCCGCTGGTTCGGGCTAGGTCTGGCGGCCTTGTTCGGCGGCTCTGCTGTCTACCGGGCCTTCCGCATACTTCAGCTGTACCTGACCTTTCTCTTCTCGCGCGCGCGAAGACCAACTCTATTTCGGCATACAACACGGCGTCTTCTGCCGCTGCTGCCAGCCTCTCTCTCTCTCTCCTCTCTTTCTTGCTGCATTTACAGGACCTTTTTGGCCGCTTCCTCGTGGCGTGCTGCCTCTTTTGCCCACTTCTTTTTGTATTGGGCTACGTCGTCCCAGGTGTTCAGGGCGGTGAAGGCTTCGCTTTCTAAGCGAGCAGCTTCCCGGTCGGTGTTGCTTGCCAGGATGAGCGCGGCCTCCATGCGCTGCTATATGTCGAGTGTGATAAGCCGCGGTTCGGCACCCCTTTACTTGGAGGCTGGGGGCTTTTCAGCCGAAGCCGCGGTAGGATCCGCGGCTCGAGCCGGGGCGGTGTGTAGTCTCCTCAGTTTAGGAGGCTGCGCGTTGTCTTCCCAGGACATTTGGGTTGACGCGTTTATCTGACGCTTAGCCAGTTGGACTGTCATACCTCCTGGTGCTGTTGGTGGGCACTGAGGTATTTCCTTGGGGCATCGATGGTAGCTTCTCCTCCGGGCTAAAGGGCAAGGCAAAATACGGTGTGGCTGCGTTCTCGTCGAAGATCTCTTCGATGATGACGGAAGATGGTTTTTGCCTCTCGGCGAAGCTGTTCCTCTGTCTTCCGAACAGTATCCATCGCCTTCTCCAGCAGCTCGACCACTGCTGAGTGCTCGAGGTGGTAGCCAATTAACTCGCCACATTCTTTTATTCCTGATGCAGCGCACGGTTTCTTAACCACCTTGGAGAAACGGCGAGTTCGGTTGCTCCTGGGCGCTTTTTCGTCCATGGGGGCCGACCTCATTTACGTGGTGTTGTGTTGTTTTGTTTCCTCAACAGGTTGAGGCGGGGACGCTTGCTCCGCGCAGGGGGCATTTGCATTGCCAGAGTTCGGCTCTGGGTTCGATTCGCACGCAGTTGGCGGGTCACTCATCGCCTCTTTATCCCTCGTTGGTAAAGGTTCATCGTCGTCTGCTTCTTCTGGGTCTTCTCCGCCAATGTATTGTTTCAGGTCTTTAGCGTGGATGTTGTCGTCTACGTGGCCTTCGGCTTTAATATTGAATTCTGTACCGTTATATGACAGGAAGACTTCCGCGGTGCCAAAGCGTAAGATTACTCTCTCGTTCAATTCCTTTATAATGCTTTTTGCAAGAAGAGATCTTGCAGAACGAGGACGAATTCCAATCCTTTCAGACTCTTTGGTAATCGTCCTATGATATCCCGCGCCACCACCTGCCACGCTTTCTCGACGACTCGCTTGCACATTAGACCAAGGGGGAGTTTTTGTTCCACCTTGCATTGCTGGCGGATTTGGCATTTCCATACATAGCTGCGGACATTTTCTTAAAATTTTGGTCACAAATAGTACCTAGCGAAGACTCTGTCGAAGGTTTTTTCTCGCCCTAGTCCCGCCATCGGTTCGTCGTGGCACTCATTCAAGACATTACGCCGATGTTCTTTGGGAACGATCAGTTTCCATGCGTCATCTTCCTTGATGACGTCTTCTGTGTCTGGATTTTTGGCGGTTGAGGTAGAGGTTTCTGCCCGTAATTTTCCATCAAGGATGCTCACTAAGTTCCTCCGTTGTTTTTCGAAATTTTTCGAGGTAACAGGGGTCTTTTGTTTCCTCTGACCATGCCAGCGCGCTGATCGCTGGCTTTTCTTCCTCGAAAATCCTTGAAAGTACGTCTGGGACCAGGTTTAGGGACCTCTTCGGGTGCTCTACATCGAAGCTGTGTCCCTGTAACTCCAGAGACCATCGTGCCAGATTGCTCGTTGGGTTTTTCATTGAGCTTAACCATCTTAGGCAGCTATGTTCTGTTACCACTTTGAAATGGTAGCCTTCGATGTAGGGTCGAAATTTCTTGATGGCGCGTACTACTGCCAAGTATTCTCTCTCCGTCGTGCTATAATTTCTTTCAGCTCGGGAGAGACTTCTGCTGGCGAATTCTAGGACTTTTTCGTATTCGCCCTGGGTTTGCATTAATACAGCTCCAAGATCCGTGTCACTGGCATCTGTCTGCACGATGAGCGGTTGTCGGAAGTCTGGTCTTTGCAACATCAGTGCTGAGCGGGTTAATGCCTTAAGCTGTTCAAAGGCTTCGTGTTGTTCGTTTTTCCACTCGCACTTCTGGTTTTTCTTCATGAGTCGGGATAGTGGTTCTGATATTGTCGCGAAGTCCTTCATGAATTTGCGATACCTCGAAGCCATACCCATGAAGCTTCTGAGTTGCCTAAGGTTTTTGGGACCTCGATAATTCTTTATCGGCTCCACCTTGGCTGGGTCTGACCTGACCCTGTCTCAGTTCACCAAGACACCCAGATATTTCAATTCAGAGCGGCAGAATGCGCTTTTCTCGCGATTTAGTGTTATTCCTGCCTCGCTTAGTTTTTGAAGTACGAGCTTGAGGTAACGTAGGTGGGCTTCAAACTCTTCCGGGACGATGATTATATCGTCCAGGTAAACGAATGGTTAACGACTGTTTAGAATGAAACTCCTGCGTAATAAAGTGTAAAAGGCATTCTCTTAAATTGGTATAGACCCATACCAGGCACCGTGAAGGCTGTGATGGGTCTTGACTGTTTTGTCAGCTTAATCGGGTGGTATGCTGAACTCAGATCTAGGGTAGAGATGTATCGTGCTCGGCGTAGCTTTCTCTGGATGTGCTACATGTGAGGTTGAGGATAGGCGTCTGGTTTCTTTACTGCATTTACTTTCCGGAAATAGATACAGAACCGGTATTTGCCGTTTTCCTTTTACATTATCACTATTGCACTTGACCAGCTGCTGGACGAGGTGTCTATAATGTTCTTTTCTAGCATTTCGGCGACTTGCATTTCTTCCTCCACCTTCGGCGAGACCGAATAATAATTTTGTTTTAACGGTTACGCCATGCCGACATCTATTTCATGTTTGGCTAGGTGGGTGTAGCCGAAAGGGCCATCAATCGGTGGTAGTACCTCGTCCAACAGCGCTTTTAGCTGTGTCAGTTGCTCATCTGATACATGCGCTAGTCCTATTGATGCTAATTCGGCTATGCCACTTCCTATGGTTGCCGCTTCTAGTGGGGCGTAGGCTCCGGTCTCTTTAAGGAGTATTTGGTCAGTGTCTGGATCCAACACGGCTCGGGATGCGCTCATGAAATTCACTCCTACAAAGCATTCGTCATCGAGGCCGGGAAGGATCGCTACTCTTACCTCCTTCGTCAAGCCTTCTAGCGTGAAAAGTAAGAGTACGTGACAGCATAATGGACTCCTCCTTCCGTCTACCAGTCTACGTTCTCCGACTTCTGTCTGGAGGAGGCTTCTTTCGAGACTGGCTGTGATTTGGAGACCTACTGGATCCACGACTGTGCTAGTGGCTCCTTGATGGTAGCGCCTTTACCCGGTAGTCTCCTATTTCTACGTGGAGACACCATCGGGTTTCGTCTTCAGGACGGTATCTTGGCTCTTGTTCATCCCTTCTGTGAGATTCTGCCGGGAGTGTTGTAGTTGTATCCTCCTAGATATACTCTTGCTCCTCTGCCGGGGACTTTCTAGGCCACGACTAGGCAGGTGGTAGGACCATGGGTGTGGGTGGCGCGGTAGAGACCCCACCTACTTACCCCCTGTCCCGTTTCCCGAACAGTCCGGGCAGTACTTCTTCATGAAACCTAACCTTCCACAGCCGTGACAGTGCAGTGGACCTTTTGGGTCGACGCTCGGGCGTTCTTTGCCCCTTCTGTCATCACGATCTCGGCCTCGCCTTCTGTTGTTCCGGTCTACTCTGCGAGGGGGGTGTTTTCGACCCTTCTGGTTTTCTGCCGAATTTACCGGGACTGACTCCATGTTATTTCGACCTTTCTGTAGAGCCGCTTGTAGTTTGGCGTCCATCAATTTCAATATTTGTTGAATCTATTCCGGTTCTACAGTGATTGGCGGAGTCATGGACGCGGCTGCCCCGTTAGGGTCGGCGTTAGCTGTGCTTGTCCTCGTTTTGTACGCCATTCAGGGCCCAAGGTTGTTTCAGCTTTGGGCGACATTCTAAACGCTATTTCGCTCTCTATGGTTTGTTTTGCATCCGCTGCTAGCATGAGAAGCGTCTCCACTGAGTTGCATTCTCATCTTTTCACTTGGCGTTGTAGTTACGGCAGCAAATTCCATAAAGCATGTCGAGCTGTGCCGTCTCGTCCGGTATCGGTTTGAGCTTTCGTATTATGCCGATCGGACACGTGAGGCAGTCTCTTACTGGTTTGTCTGGCCCTTGTGTTCTGGCGTTGGCTTCTGTCGGCAGGCGTTGTTGATAGCTTTGACTTGTGCCGTACCAAAGTTGAGCTACCAGGATAAAATCAGACCAGTTAGCCCACTTGTCTCTATCGTTTTGGTACCAAGTGGCTGCTGTACCAATAAGTAGCTTTGCTAATGCTACGAGCATCTCCTTGTCTTCCACTCGGCTTAGAAATATGTCAATACTCTAGCTTTTTTCGCCAGAGAATCGAACTTACCACTTCACTGCGTCTTTCACTCTTCTGCTGGGGCTGGGTCCTCTTTGCGAGGGGTTAGGCTCAGCTGGATACGTATGCCGGTTCGTGGTTCTCTGGGTCGCCGATGTGCTTGCGACCTGGGCGCTCGTGGTGTACGCGTTTCCGTGCCGTGGTGGTAATGGAAAGAATAATGGTAATTCGTCAGCTGGTGGTTGACTGAAGTCTAGTTGTATCGGCGTGTCATTTTCCAAGCTGCATTCCTGGATTTCATTGAGGTTGGAAAACTTAACGTTCAGTTTGGTGTTGGTTGCGCCTAGGGAGGTACTTCGGGCAGCTGGGGTATCTGTTTTAATATTGGGAGTCATAGAATTGGCCCTGTAGTGGTAAGTTAAGTTTTACGTTTCGTTTGCTTCTTCTTTGCCTGCTTGAGCTCTAGCTTGAGCTTCTGCTACAGCTAGGCGTGTTTTGGCTTCAGCTTGTTTTACCAATTTTTCGATTCGAGCTTCCTGTTCGGTATCATCTCGGTACATCGGATCGTATTTATCCATTTTGTCAAGGATTGAAAGGGTGATTTCATCTACTTCCTCCCCTTCTGATATTCGGGTTGGGAGTTCGAGTGCCTCGTTATCTCCGTATTCGTCGTCTATGGAACCATATTGATCGAAGGTGGTTTCCCTGCGATTGGCTAAGCTTTGATTAAATCTGTTAATGGATTGTCGAAGGGTGTGTTTGGTCAGTGGAAAATTTGACTTTGTGGGGTGGGGTCGGGGGTTTCGTCTTCGCTTTCTGCGTCACTGGAGCTATTGGGAACCGTTGATATCTCCGTTTCTATAGATCCAGGTTCGCTCTGTCGTCGATTATCCAGTACTTCGTTTTCGGTCAATTCGAACCTTATTGCGCTGGTTCTTGGATCGGCAATCGGTGATCGGTTGTCTGAAGACTCATTGAAGGGTTCATCTTGATCAGTGATCCATGATGACAGCATTGATCCCATTGACATAGAAAGACGTTCATCCCTCTCAAAGGTGCTGTTACAGGATTTCGTTGATTCATTAGTTGCCGGTTTGGGATGAGCTGGAATTTTGGTTTTGTTTCCCAATGAAGTTGGCTGGGTACCTTTTGGTTTTACTGCAGTGGTTTTTCGGAATAAGCCAGATAAAGGATTCGACTATTTCATCTGGCTTGTTGTGTGTAAAGTCAAATTTAATTATTTATGATTCGAAAAATAGAGACCCAAGAACTTGTTGATCTCTTTTAATTCGGTAATCTTAGATAAATAATATACCATCCGAATTTAGTGTGGCAGGAAAACATACAACGTTTTTTCCTTTTCGAAAATGTGGTTACTTATTGCTATAGTAATTATTATTCAATAATAATGGAGGTGCGGTGGTTAATCTTTGGATTGATACTAATGAGTGCTTCTTAAAATTAGCGTATACGAAAATTTGGCTAAAATCTTGATTATTAATTGAAGATAGCGTCTGATAACCGTTATTGACGAGGGTTAATTTATTAGCTTAATAGCAAGCATAGAACCAGATTGTATAAAATTTTGTAATCGGTCAATCAAATTTGGGCGTGTGAAAATAGCTAAATAAAAAAAATTATAATAGTTACGCACGTAAATTAATTATTAGACATAAGCTTTTAATCTATTGAAAATTTATGCGAATAATTATGAATAGGCTATATATAAGATAAGTTAATGAAAGTTGGATCCGTCGCATCCGCGTAAGTCGTAGTAGTTAGTTAATTAGGATCGAGTTATTTGACCGTATATATAAAAAGAAATAGAGAGTAAATGAACAAAATTTTATATCGATTGTATATTGGCTAAAAGGCTTGGAATGATTAATAATCGATAGGAATTTAAGTAATAATCTCAGAAGCATTAAGTAAGCAGATGATAGAATGGGAACTAAAGAAAAGAAAAGATAGAAATAAAAATATATTTTTGAGGGGAACAAGAACGATAGGGAAACGACTAAAAAGGAAATAAAAAAACTAATGTTTGAATGGTTAAACATAGTAATATATATATAAAAAAGATAAGAGCAATAGGAGGGGGATTAGTCTTAAAACTAGAGTCCATGGAAAGCAAAATAAAAATTATGAAAAGAAGAACACTATTGAAGGGGACAAAAATATGGATCGAAGACGATTAAACGGAACGAGAAAAAGAAGTAAAAGGATGGTTAGAGGCAATAGCGGAAGAAAAAAGAGGAAATTGTCTAGAATGTCAAACGGAATACATGAAAATAAAAGTGGGGGATGTGTGGTATGAGTGGATGGGAACCGAAGGCACGGTAAGAGAGCAGACATTTCGAGAAAGAAGAGGAAATGCGGAGTATGACAGGGGTAACTAGGTGCATCACATGGAATATTGCAGAAGTGAAGAAGGTGCAGGTGATATGGTAGTTCTTAGAAAATTTTGATATTATAATTTTCCAGGAAACATGTTTAGAAAAATATAAAGAAAATGAGACTATAAATTCACTAAATAAGAACTTTAAGTGGTATAATAAAGCAGCAATTGGAAGAATGGAAAAGGCAGGGCAAGTGGAGGAGTGTTAGTAGGAATAAGAAAAGTTATTACAATAGATAGATTAGAAGAATGGGGTTTCTGGCTGGTAATAAAAGGGCTAATAAGAGGGAAAAAGGAGAAACTGTGTATAATAAAGGTGTATAATAATAGTAGAGACATTAAGGTGGTTTTAAGAGAAACGAAAAGCTTAATAGTAAACAGTATTATTGAAGATGAACAAGTGATAATAGTAGGGGACTTAAATGTTAGAATAGGGGAGAGACAGATAGGATCAGAAGGTGAAACAGCTAAGAGTAGGAATTCAATGGATAAAACAATAAACAAAGTAGGGAGAAAACTTTTAGATTTTTGTGAAGAAGTAGGATGTAGGATGAAAAATGGCGAAATGAGAGGCGATTGGACAGGGAACTTAACGTATGTAAGGGAGGGAGGACATTCGGTTCTCGATCTTGTCGTGGATGTAGAAAGCGCAAAGGAGGACTTAATAAATAAAATCAGAGTTATACCGCGGATAGAATCAGATCACTTGCCTGTATACTTCCAATTAAAATTAGATAGTAATAGAAATAAAGAAAGAGTAAGTAATAAGGAAGAGAGTAAAATAGTACAGCTACAGTGGGACCCAAATAAAACAGAGGAATATCAAAAGGAAATGCAGGATAGAGAGAGAAAAATAGAAAAAGGGGAAAAAGATCCTCAAAACGGATGGGAAATTCTAGTGAATGAAATATGGAAAACAGCGTAAAAATTAAAATTAATTAAACAGAAAAGAAATGGGCAAGAGTGGTCTATAGAAAGGAGTGAGGAAATAAAAGAGCAAAAGAAAAAAATTTGGAAAGTCTTGCAAAAATGGATTAAGTCAAAAAGTCAAGAAGATAAAATAAAGCTGATAGAAGAAAGGAAGGGATTGAAAAAGATAAGAAAAGAAAAAATGGAGGTGCTGAGGGAAAAGAAATGGAAAAGGGTGCAAGAAAGTAAAGGAATGGCAGAATTTTAGAAGGCAATTAACCAATTTAAACCAAGAAAAAATAAAAAGGGGAAAACCATAAGTAAGCAAAGGTGGGTAAATCTCTTCAAAAATCTTTTAGGAGCAGTGCAAAATCAGCTAGAGGAACTAGAACCAGTAGAAAAGATAGGGTTCGGTTATAGAAAAAAGAAATAACATAACGGAGGATACAAACAATAATAATCAAGTAGGAAATAGAGAGCCAGAAATGAGGAATGAAATAGTAGGTATTGGAGAAAACGAGTCAGAGAGGGAAGACAAACTAGGAAAAGTGATAGAAACAAGGGAAATAAAACTGGCATTAATAAGAATGAAAAATAACAAAGCAGCAGCGGAAGACGGAATGGTAATTGAATGTTTTAAAGGCTTATCCAATTGATGGAGAGAAGAACTAAGAGGAATATTAAATGGGTTACTAAATGAAGGAAAATTAATAAAGGGATGGGAGGTGGCAAGAATATGTACAATATATAAAGCAGGAGATGAAGAGTTTCTCTATTAGATGCGGGTTATAAATTATTAGCAAATATATTGGCAAATAGGATAAGAAATTGGTTAGAAGTAAATAATGTAATAAGAAAAAGTCAGCGAGGATATAGTGGGAAAAGGGGGGCAAGGGGCCATTTATTTGTTTTAAACAGTATAATAGAAAATAAATTAAAAAATAAGAGAGGGGAAAATGTAGCATGGGTAGATTTAAAACAAGCTTTTGACACAGTAAACAGATCAATTCTTTTTGAAAAATTGTAAAAAATAGGGATAAAGGGGAAAATGCTTAATATGATAAAAGCAATATACAAAGCAACGCTAAATGAAGTTATCGCCAATGAAGGACTGACGGAAGGATTTGAAACAAGAAAGGGAGTGTGACAAGGGTGTCCTCTAAGCCCGTCACTTTTTAATATATATATATATATATAGAAGATTTAGATGAAAGATGGGAAAGGAAGAATGAAGGAGGTACGGTAATTGGAAATAAGAAAATTTTCTGCCTAAAATTCGCAGATCATATAGCAGCTTTAGCAGATAGTAGGGAAGGGCTACAGAGCAAACGATCTAGAAAAATTTTGTAAAAAAAGTGAAATGAAAGTAAATATAGGAAAATCAAAAATAAAAATATTAAAAAACGGTGGGAAAAGGAAAACAGAAAAGAAATGGTTTTACAAAGGTCAAGAATTAGAGATAGTAAACGGATATAAATATTTAGGTTTTTATTTTACATAAAAGAATACGCATAGCTCTCAGATAAAGAAAATTGCGAGGAAAGCACAAAGAGGAATTAACACGGTGTGGGGTATTTGGAAAAGGGCCAAAGTGGAACATTTGGAAAAATGATTATAAAAGTAGTATGCTTATATGGAACAGAATTATGGGTGTGGGAAAAATGGCATGATATAGAGAAAGTTTAGAGTAGATTTGTGAAAATGGCCTTGGGGGTAAACAGTAATACTCCAGGCTATATATGGAGAATGGAAGCGGGAAGATATAGTCTACGAATAAACGAGAAAGAGAGCGGCAAATTGTATAGTGAGACTCTTAGGAATGGAGAACGAAAGGTGGCCAAAAATATGTTTGAGGGAAGAAATCAAGGGGATAAAAAATGGTAATCCAACTATATGGGGAAAAAGTTTAGAGAAAGCATTTCATGAAGTGGGAGACGGGGAAGGAATAGAAAAGTTGGATCAAAATAGGGGTACAGAGGAAATAACAAAAATACTCAAGGGGGGTTGAAAAGTATTGAGAGATCAGGAACTGCAAGAGGACTGGAATAAAATAGGGAGGTCAAGATTTTGCGAAAATTATAAGGATTGGAAAACAGTAGTAGGTTGTAAAAAATACTGGGAAAAACAGCTCTTTTCGAATTTTTTTAAATGTATACGTCACGAATTCTTTTCGAAGCCTATTTGAACTAAAAATAGCCTTAATGTTATTAGTTTTCAGCTTTTAAAGAACTCTTTTCAAATTTCGGTTAAGAGTAATTGATTCTTAAATTTATTTTTGTAAGCGTTCCTAAAGAATTCATGGACTGTACTTTCCGAACTCATAGATGTATTCATTTAACACTTTATATGAATACACTAAAAAAAAGAATTCTTCACGAATAGTATTATTAGCCTATTAAATCGAATAATCGGACATAACCCGAATTCCTTACGAGTTCTATAAATTTATTTTACGATGAAAGTTTTAATAAAAAAATAAAACTTAAAGAATTCTTAATGAATACAATGAATTCATTAAGAGTACTTTTTTTAATTTCTACAAAAGAATTCTAATATAATTCTTTTGTCGAATTCTTTATGAATTCATTTGGATTATGAATGTCGTCTGGCATAATTATGCGATTAAAAATTCATATTATCAGATACAATGGACTCTCCTCTCCTCCACAAAATTTTATAATGTTTATAACTTAAACTTTATTACTTCTTCAACACATTGTTAAAAACCTCGTTGCTCGTTGTGGTTCACTGCACGATGATTGAAGACGTTGTGACGCCCAGCCCACGCTTATTACAATTTTTATTTTTGTTTAGTACCGAGCGCAAGGCGCAACCGAAATGTATATATGTATATATAAAAAGCTTGAGCGCTGACGAGCCCGTCCGAGCTTGGGCGAGCGCGCCCCACCGAAAGCGCAACGGCGTGGCGGAGGGAAAAGCTCCTCCCGGAGGGGATAACCCTTTCTCACGCTCGTTGCGAATATAAAAGGCGCTGCGCCGCCACAATTTTTCACTCGCTCGCTCGCTAGCTCCAGGAGCTAACAACTCTCGAATAAATCAGTTTAGAGCTATACGTAATTGATTTATTAAATATATCTCCTTTCCTTGTCTGGTGATTATGCAGTCCATTAAGTGACTGTGTAGTCTTCCTAGCGATTAAGATTGTAGTTAAAAATAAATACGACTCTTGGAGATGATACAGTCAACTACGTGGCTGTATAGTCGTCCGTTGCTAGTCAAGCAAGAATAAAATATATATCTCCTTTCCTTGTCTGGTGACTGTGCAGTCCACTACGTGGCTGTATAGTCTTCCATCGCGTTAAAATAATAAATCAGTAATAATCTAATAATCCATGATAATTACGCAGTCCATTAAGTGACTGTGTAGTCTTCCATTGCGATTAAGATTATAAATAAAAATTAATACGACTCTCGGAGATTGTACAGTCCACTACGTGGCTGTATAGTCGTCCGTCGCGAGTCAAACACGAGTCAATAAAATAATCTAATAATCCGTGATAACGATGCAGTCCATTACATGGCTGTATAGTTTACCGTTGCGAGTCAAATAAAAATATAAAACTAAACCACGAATCATGCGAAAAGCCCTACGCGATATTACAAGCGACTTTTCGAGTCCGAACTCTATATTAATAAAATTTATGCAGACGCGTATCGCGAAAAGAAGCGCATAGCGCAGCTCGTGTGCCCGTCACAACGTCTGGTAAAAGGTTAGCAAATATTGCAATACGTACCTATAGGGAGAGTGGGGCGCTAAGAATATTTTCAAATATTGACTTTATTACTTTATTAATTATCTTTTTTTTAATAGTTTTTATTGGCCTTTGCTGGTGAGCTTAGGCCATTACCAGGTATTGCCCAGTCGGACTTTTTTCTTATTCAATTTTGCCCAGTAGGACTTTTTACAAATATCGTAGTCATGGTTCTTTTTCCGTCCGAAAAAAGCCAGAAAAAATTTTCGAGTTCCAGGCGGGAATCGAATCCACGGCTACTTGAGTCACCTTGCTTCATGAACTAATTTGATTTCGCAATTATCTGTAAAAAAAAGTTTGGTTATTCTAATAATAAATAGTATGTAACTGCAAAGACACAAAAAATCCTTACACTTGCCTAATAATTGTCTAGCTTCTTCAGGAACTATAAATTTATTCCAATCGTGAGTTCCTATTGGAAACAGTCGTAATGTATACTCTGCTGCAGTCATCCCACCAAGCCATGATACTGTTTTTATTCACTGTTGTAATAAACATAAAAGCTTTAGACTTCAAAACTTCTTTACAGTTCTAAAAAATATAGTATATTATATAACATACAAATTAAAGGCGAATTTCACATTTATAAACCTAACATTATTTCCGATACATTTAAAATTAATTCTTGTTCAATGACGTGTTCTAAAATTTCAGAAGCAACATCTAGTTTGAGCCAGGATCTTTATCTAATGCTACATGTTTCGTTGCCACAGATATGAGCTGTTTTGAAGCATCTAGTCCAGTAACATCAGCCCCTCAGTAATGAAATCACGATTTGGGTTCATATCAGCAAACGTGTCTAAAAAATTAAAAAAATTAAATTTAAGATTGTAAAATATTAGAATAAAATTGGATTAGTAAAATTTATGTAAGTACTTTCATTTTTTTGTAAGATAAGTAATAAATTTAAAAATACTCACTGTAGATAGCAAGTAGAGAAAAGAAAAATGCTACGTGGAACTAAAGTAAGATGGTGAAGATGACTGAATAATCTCCAGGGTAAGCCCTGGCTAAGTTGCTTTATTGCTAGCTTCATTTTCTGCTTTGCATTGCACCAGGATGTCTACTTAAATGAAACGCTAAAGCCAGATTCTGTAGATGAAGAAAAATATATGTATCTTTTTTCTATA
The DNA here is from genome assembly GCA_900490025.1 of Megastigmus dorsalis. Lineage (NCBI taxonomy): Eukaryota > Metazoa > Arthropoda > Insecta > Hymenoptera > Megastigmidae > Megastigmus > Megastigmus dorsalis. The sequence continues at coordinate 36,083 of UELU01147181.1, forward strand.
TAGAATGTTGTGAAACTTTGACTAAAACTGCTTAACGCAGACAATTAAATTTCATCTATATTATAGTAATATTATCTTCTAAAAAACTACGATGCTTTCTAAAAAATTTACTGCTCATACGGCTCCACCACTTCCTATATTAAATGCATCTACCGTATAATTGAAAATAAATGGTACACAGATATTGAGAACTTTAGCTCCAATCAGCAGTCAATAATTATCATGTAATTAAATAATTTAAAATCAAATAATTATTGAATAAATGGTTGATCATCTGAGAGCGTAGGCAATCGCTCTTATGGCTGCGGAGAGACGGCAGATGCTCCTCAGCTAGCTTTCTTTGAGCTTCTCTGCTGGTCTGTTGACGGGCATGGCAATTATAGCGCAGCTATCAATATCGGCGATGCGTATTTTGGAAATGTTGCTCACACTCCAGTTCCTCGGCAGATAAAATGGGCCTGGTAGTGACCTTCTCAATCTCCCAGAACCTCTTAACCAGATCACTCGTGGTAGATGTGATGGTGTGGTGGACATGCAGTCTATGTTGGATGGCTCGTAAAAGGCTGGATCCGCCAGTTCCAGGCCTTATAGGTTCGTCGAGCTTCCCTCGCAACACCTTTCCTTGGACAGGACTGAAGTGAGGTTGCCAAGGATCAATGCTGAAAAGCTCAATTAAAAATCAGCACTCTGAGTGAATCTAAGAATCACCTCAGTGACAAATTTTGAGGTTATGGCGATAGATCGCCCCACCCCACTAATGGAAATGGCAGATTTCCTCTTATTTAAAGAGAGATTGGGCGACATTCTCTGTGATGAATGATCGGAGGCAGGATCGATCAAGGCTCGAACAGAGAGAGGGAGAGGCTCCCTTGAAGGACTTCAAAGTCACCCAGGCAGTGGCCAACAGCGTAGTCCGACCATGTCTGACAGGTCTACCCATCTTGATGAACGCTTGTTCACTCACCTGAGTAGTATGCGACACTACCTGAGCAGAAGTAGAAGTGGACGGAGCAGTAGACTCCTGGTGCACCTTTTGATGCACACTGGGCCACTTGATGCTTCGGACTCATGCAGTTGTAACACAGCCTGGAAGACTCGACATGCTCTCTTCTCTTGGTTCCATCCAGTTGCAGAAAGGACGGGCAGTATCCAATAAAATGGCCTCCACGACACAAGCTACATCCACCTCGAGGCTCTTGGAAGCTGGAGAATCCGTTGTAGAGGAGCTATAGAAAGCAGAGAAAGACTTATTAATCCTTGGAGGCTTCTTGTTTAGCTGCGTTCTAGGCTG
>UELU01147182.1:0-24973 GCA_900490025.1 Megastigmus dorsalis
CTCTCTCTCTCTCTCTCTCTCTTCCTTTTCCTCTTCAACGGCCCTTTCATTTATGACCGCGCGCGCAGAGAGCTCGAAATAAAACTAGTCATCGCGGGCGAACGACTCTCTCCTCGGGAAATCGTTATGGAGCAGTCTTCGCGCGGCTCTTTTCCGGATTTTCGTTTTATCCGAGCCGCAGCTCTCGGACGCAGTTTTTCGTTCGTGTTTCGCGGGAGATCGTAGGCGATGAGCTACAGGCTGACGGCGGCAGCGGCGGTGGCGGTGGCGGCGAGTCCATGGAAAATCGCGGTTAGTGTCGATTTGTGTTATGGGGGATCATCGAAATTGAGGATTTTCGCCGTTTGCGCGGCCGTTTATATGCATTCTCGGATTTGTCCATCGGTAATGCTGAGTTATCGCGAGCTCGCGTAATATTATGCAAAGAAAGAGAATATTTATGCCGCGCACAACTGTATACATTATTCTTATCGCATCTTGCTTATCCTTTCGCATAACGTCGTTTGGAGTTTTCAATTTTGACAAACTTCCATTATCTTTATTACCTTTGTCAACACTGCATTATTTATTTTTCAAGTCGTGACTACAAGATAAAATATATAATATATTAGCTTTTATTGCTTTCTTAAAGCAATAATTTCTAGACGTCGTTGTTTACTGCAAAGGCTTTTATTTCCAAAGACTGTGGTGCATTCGAATAAAATTAGAAGATGACCTATAGTGAAAAATAAAATTGAAATGAAAATTGAAATGACAAATTACGCTTTTTGAATCGTTATTAAAACAATTCCATAATTTGGGATGCCATTTATAATAGCAACACTCAATACAATACACAAGATATTTTAATATAGATAATCTATCTAAAAATATTTACGCAGTTGATATCTATTTCAATGTAAAAGAATATTCATAAATTTAAAAGAAGTTAATAGATATATAGATCGTGAACTTGGTCAGAAATCTGATGTCGGCAGCAGCAGCAATCCCAAGTCTAAGCAACCTTGAAAAAAAGCGTACCAATCATCGGTACAAGCTCCGAACTCGCACGAGGAATCAGTCGAGCGACAAATCATCACCGCGATCCATACCGAAAATGATTTGGCGCAACATCACTAGCAGCAGGCAGGCGCAGCCAGGAGCCGAGATGACCAAGAGAGAACAGAGCGAGGGAGAGAGACAGCCGCATCAGAGGAGGCACATCACCGGCACGCGCGCTGCCCCTGGACCGGACACACGAGCTTCACAGGCCATCGGCTCTTCCGTCTTTAATAAAGCGCTCGGCGCGCGTGCTCGAGACAGAGAGCGCCGAGAGAGTCGGGATCGGGACCCATATAGGCTGCTGCTGCTGCACACCGAGCCGCCGTCGACGCCTATAATTCACTGCCGCCACGAACGCGCGACGTGCATGCAGCCGCTCTCTCGCTCGGCCTTCGTCCGCCCCCGCAGCCGCGTACATAAACACGCGTAGCTACACGTGAGGGGGGTGGTCGAGAGGGTGGAGGAATGACGAGGCGAGAGAGAGAGAGGGAGAGAGAGACTCTCGAGGACGACTGGACGCGACGCGTGTATGCACTGCATGCACTGGGCTTGGGCTCATTGCGCGCATTGCGCTTGTCACTGGGGCCCCTAGTCAACGCGTAATTTACTAGCGCCCGTTACTCGCGTTCCGAGAGCTGCCGCTGCAGCTACTGCTTGCAGTACGTATGTACATATATATATACGCGGCAGCGGTGCACCTGCCCTGTAGCGATGCCCCCCCGCAGATGCGGACTGTTACTGCGGCCAGACACCGGCGATTCTGTGCCATATCCGTGAATATATAGGGAGGTTTCGCGGCTGCACGCTGATGCTGGTGCCGGTTGCCAGGCGCAGACGAGCTCCGCTGCCGCCGCGCTTGATTTGCCGGGTATGCTTTCGAGCTGTTGAGATTTCCCGGTGTTCAGCTGGACTATTTAAGTATTCTTATCGCTTCTTGTAATTATAATTAATTACACTTATAGCTGGCTTTATAAGAGCAAATGAAAAACTGTTCTGTATATCAAATGTATAATTTTTGTCATTTGCACAAGTGGTAGCATGCGAGATTTCTTTCATATAGAATTGGGTAAATATTAAGACAATTTTTTTCTTACTTTTCTGCTGTCGGTTGAAAGAAATAGTCAACCAAAAAGGATACACTACGAGAATGTAGAACGTAAAAATATTTGTTCTAATGATTCTGGATAGATTTCTATTATTGAGATCAGAATTTAACATGTATATTAAAATTAAACTTGAAGTGCCTGTGTAAATGTATGTGTGGGTGCATCGTGGGTCGCTACAAGCATCAATGCCGGAGGGCAGAGGTCGATGTGCTGCTCGTCCAGTTGAAGGGATCGATGTACATCGTTAGAATTTCTCTACTGTGCAGCCCCTCGCTTCTCTTCCTTTACTTTTTTTCAGATCTGACATTCGATAATTTTTGGTTTCGCTCCGAGAGCCCGATGCATGAACCTCCAAACAAACGCCCGCTGCGAGGACCGTTTTATGTCTACAGGTAACTGTTCTGCAACGCGCGGCGCCGCTAAGTGAACGCCTGATCAATGGATAAGTTTGCTTTTTCTCGCGCTCGCGAGTCTAGCTCTTTATTCTGGGCTGAATATTCTATACAAATAGACAAAATCTAGCGTCAATTTCGAGAGAAATTGTTGATAAGATAAATATGTTTTTTTTTATGTGTATTTGTATTGACGATTTTCATGAATTACAATATGTATTTTACAGTATTAAGTACAATTATACAAAAATGCAAGTGCAATTAATTCATATGATATCATATAATCAATACATTAATATGTTTGATTGCACATTAATATAATGAATGTGTTTTAGCAATTTACTGGGTCAAAATTAATTTAAAATAGTCTACAATGAATTTACTACATTCTGCATTTTGTAAATAGCTACACATCATATTCAGAAATCCCCCTGGTATAACGAATTCTCAAAGTTTATTTTAATAAGGAAGAAGTCACTTAAATTAGTAAATTTGAATGGATAAATCTACAAAAAATATATCACCGATTAAATAGTATAATATTCTATCTTGAATTTCAGTTCAGAAAAAATCTTATCTCGGATTATAATTTGGAAAAGATCTCGATAGAGGATATCCATACCTGTCCATAAAATAATTGCAGGAGGACTATACGAAACTGGCCCATTTAGAGAATGAGAAGACGTTTAATTTATAAAAAAATTAGCTTCCTTACTTAAATATTTTAGAAAAGACCGAGATGCTTGTCCTGTATGCTTAAGACATATGAGTAGAAACGAACAAATATAGATAGACGTTTTTTTAAATTAATTTTTATCAACCATGCCTTTAGCCTAGGAAGCTAATCTTATTTAAATTAAATGTTGAGGGAAAGAATTTTTGATTGTAAGAATCCGCAATCATATAATTTCTACATACTAACTTAGCCTTGAAAGATAAAACGTGCAGTTTGTTTGAAATAGAACCTTTTCCAAACAGTAATTTGAAATGGAGTCTTTTTCCATCGACCCAAAGATATGTATACCATAATATTATTTTGAAAAACGTTTGATAAATCCTTCTTAACTTCTCTCAACAAAAAATTAACTATAATATTACGCGGCTACGATTGCCTAAAGTATGTGGATTTTTATTCCATTAATTTTATCAAGGAGACTCTTTATGTACTCTCCAATACAATGTAGCGGCGGTAGTCCATACGCATCGCAACAAAAAGTTCTGTCGAAACAAAATGGACAGAAATGGAATATTTATCAGCCGTAAGGGGTGGCCGTAGCCGCTCATCGCAAACGCTCCCGATTAGAGTGTCCGAATTACCCAATCGCCTCTCTTTATATATGTACACGACGCAAACAATTACACAATTTTCCGAGCAAAATAAAAGCCATCGAAAGTCCGCTCAAAAGAAGACTAACAGCCAATTCTAACGCTCGCGCTCGGCCAGGCCGCTGCCGCTGCTGCCCCCCGCCCCCTCCCCCCCTCCGAAAATGTAAAGTCATTATCGCGAAAAACACACGACGCAGAAGTTAATCTCTCGGCGCGGATTACTCCCGGCGCACGAAATGAAAAATAGAAAAAATAAAAGCAGAGAGCAAAAACGCGGAGAGAGAACGTCGGCATACAGTGTCTCGTCCCTTTGGGCGTGTAGGCGCGGGCAATATCAATTCGAAATCCGCGTGTTTTGCAATATTTTATTGCTCGTGCGGAAACATCATTGATTTCCCAGCGCCCCTATACACAGAGACTGAAACAGAGAGAGATAGAGAGAGAGAGAGAGAGAGAGAGAGAGAGGGCCGCGGCGCGCACGGCTAAAAGCGCGCATTATCATTCGTTATAAGGTTAGTCACGCTTCGCGTATCACGGAGAGGCCCCGGGTGTATGCACATTATTTTGCGTGCGACTCATGTATGTGTACGCGTGTGTTCGCTCGCTCGAGAACGGGAATCATCGAGGCGGATCGTTTCGTTAATCGCTTTTTGGATTACACTTTGTATCGCCTCTCCCTTCCTCTCTCTCTCTCTCTCTCTCTCTCTCTCTGTCTTTTTTTTATTTCGCTCTGTTCTGCGCTTTCTCCCTCTCTCCCTCTCTCACGCTCACGTTTAAACTTCGGATATTTGCTCGTTTTTTATACCGCTACGTTTTAATATTCGGAAATGCTGCTCGGCGTGAAAAATTAATGAAAATAATAAATACGGAGAGTCGTAAAAAATTGTTCTGTCAGGGAACGAATCAAACTTTTTTATTGTTCTCGCTGAAAACCGATCTATACTTTTGAACATTAAATGAAAGGTACATATAAAAACGTCAATATCAATTTAATTTTGATATATAAAGTTAAATAGATGCATAGAAACATAAAAAATAAAAGTTCGATAAGAAATCGTACAATTACAATCATTTAATTGATTGTATGAATTTATTGTTCACTCGTAGTTTTTAATAAATATTAAATGCGATTGATCATCCATGAACAGATCTTGAAAAAATGGCTATTTTATTCTGGTTAATTTTTAAATTCCTCTGAAGAACTGTATATATCTTCATCATCAGGCTTCATTAAATGTTAAGCACATTATAATTGAAATATTAATACATCTGGAGAGTTTTCTCCCAAACCTAGCCTTAAACAGCTAACTACACATGTAGTACACACTGTGTATACATAATAAATTTGCGAATAAATAAATAAATTACCGCAAAAAATTGGTTCCATGAAGATCAATCTAGCCCTTTGTCAATTATTTGGAAATTGAGTGGAACGATAAAATCATTGAATGGATAGTCGTTCTATTAAGACTGACGATGAAGGTGTACAGCTATTAAGCTTCCAAAACGTCGCGAAAAATTGTGAATAAAGTAACCTAAACTTTTTCAAAATTGGTTGATTCAATATAATAATAATGTAAAAATTAAGCATGTAAAAGATTTTTAAAGATTTAAGTATTTATTATAATTTTTAAGCGCAACGCAGACGTACTTTAACAGCATTAAGATCATTTTCATAACTTAATCTTTAACAACAAGAGTAAATTATTATAGTATTCAAGATTCCTACAGTATTTTCTGAAGAATTTTCTTTGCTGTATTCAAGACACTAAGATAAAAGACTCAGTGACTGGACACGTACAGAGCCCGAGTCTAGCTGCTGGGTCATTCACCGTATAATTTTTTCCATAATTGCAATATAGTTTGACAATTTTGATTAATAAGATAGGAATTTCTGTAAAAAAAATATGTTATTTTAAGGCATAAAATGTAATATTTAATTAAAAAAGTTTTACCTTGACTTAATGCAATAAAAGAGAAATCGAACAAAATTGACGTAGCATAAAACACACCGTCGATTTTGTTTCTATTTTGACCTTTAAATCTACCTTTCAATTACATTGTTATCGATGTAATTTAAGTATTAAATTTCTTTATCCAGGCGTAGTCAGTCTGTATGCATATAGAGATTTTGAATGTATGCAGTTAAGGCATACACCTTTAAAGACAATCAGTATTTCTAATTGAGTTGAAGATCAACGAATGGCGTACCCGTAATCCCTTTGCCCATAAAGATAACGTAGTTTGTAGAGTAAACTTTGCAAAGTGAACTCAAATCGATGCTGATATATATGTTTAACATCGGTGTGTAGAAAACATCAAGAGAACGATACAAATTTCTGTTCTTACGATGTTTAGTTTGGGCCCGCCAAATTTATCAAATTGACCTTTACGTTCCAAACCATTATAAACATGTTACAATTAGAAAAAATAATTATATGAATGTTGGTTTTTAAAATAAAAAATAATAGATTTCTTCATACTGGATTCACTATTGAATTTACCTCTCCTGTGATTTAACAACAGAAATAAATATCCAAGGTCATAATATATGTTAACCAAAGAATTGCTAGAACACGAAAAATGTTGAAATTGTGTCTAATATATACATATATTTATTCATTATCTATCATATACATATATGTATGTATGTATGATAAATAATTAATAATAAATAATGAATAATAAATAATGAATGTTAAGTAATGAATAATGAAAAATGAAAAATAAGTAAGAAATAATAAATAATAGAGCTGGAGGATGTGGATGATAAATTGTGATAGGCTACTGTGGATCAGGTGGTGAAGGTATTGTTCTGTTTCAGGGTGTGACGGGCAACCGGCTGGCCGGGTGACGCCGCGCACACCTCCTGCCCGTACACGAGCGCCCCCCGTGCGAGCCTCCCACCACCAGCACAATGTAACGCGCCGACGCGAGAAACACGTGACTACGAGCAAACGCGCTCGCGCGCATGCGCTGCTCGCTCGTTTTGGTGGTACGTTAGCAATAATCCCCTAATTCGGTGTCTCTTGTCTCTTGTCTCTCAGAGTACTATATCTATATGTTTATCCATACATATATAGATATATAAATATGTCGTCCTTTTGTCGTTGTTTTATATATATATATACAATGTACCCTTGGAACTATCTATCTATTTATTATATATGCGTGTACTGGTTTCAGTGCTCAATGGAAAATGCATTCAATGTAAGTTGGTGGTTTCTCGAAGCTTCGAATCAGTAGTTTAAGTGAACATTTATTTTTTTATCAGTGGTCGCTTCTCTCAAAACCCGAGTAATAAATGTTTATTTGGTACTGTTCGGAGTGATGTTCACTTGCATTAAGTGCATTTTTCCAGTAGGTTATAATATCTGGTTTTTTTTTTATTACTGTCAATGTCATGTGTTAAAGGTGTACCTTTTACTTTTATTTTCCTCCATTTTGTTGTTCTTGTTGAAGCTGACTTGACGTTGATGTAATGCTGACTATAATGACATATACCTTTGGAACAAATAAATTGTTATGGATTAAGTTAAGGTGATTCAAATTTTATTATTATTTGTTCAATGTGAATTTTATATAATTTGTAGTACAGTAGAGTTGCGATTTGGGTAGCATTTGGTTTTCAATTGATCTGAAAATCAATAGCGTGGTAATAGAATGTAAACCCCATATTGTGACTCCATTATAGCTGTATAAATATTGAAATTGATATATAATGAAATATTTAATTAGTTAGCAACAATTTATTATAATACCAAGCATTAATTTGAATAAATTAGCTCAGTTATGCATAGTATTAATGTAACTTATCATACCAACTGCAAATGGAATTGTTCAGAAAGTAGTACAACGACTCAAGTTGAACATAATTTATCTTGAGGAACTTTTTGAACGAATCTATTATCATTAAAAACGAATTGAAAGTATGTGTGAACACGCACTGGATGTTATTTGTGTATACATAATTACATATATTTTACATGCATTTTACATATTCACGAAATTTCGAAGTTTAAATTGCCAGACAGCAAACTGGATATAAGCTAATAAGGAAATAGATCTATCGGTTTAAATCCAGTATGCGGTTTAAGCTTGAAAATTAAGTTTGAATTATATTTCTCAACATAATTTACTTTTTCATACAAGAAAAGGAAATAGAAAGAAATGAGTATATTGTGTTACCCTTCGAGTGCATGTTACACGCATTTCTGATTGTTGAATATTATACCTTGTGTTATATATATATATTTCTTACCATTCTATATATACATGAATTTACGAATGTATAGTTATATTCAAATGTATATTAACTGTTTTAACTATCAAGAAGAGTCCACACCGTCCAGGTCATGGATTTGGCTCAAATTTTACAGAAACATTCGTTGGCGAAAAATATAAGACACGGCTTTCGGCGTTAATTGCAATGAGCTCCAGGGACACTATTAAGATCCATTTAATTGAAATATATGAAAAATTCATCTTTTGTCTTAAAAGTTTTTTTTGCAATGCCTATATACATCGTAGAAAATGTTGCATAAAAGAAATTCCAAGTATAGATAAAAAGCTTTTGATTTCATTTTTGTAACATGTTCTACAATGTATATTGGCATTGCAATACAAATTTAAAGACAAAAGATGATTTTTCATATATTTCAATTAAATGGATCTTAATAGTGTCCCTATAATGCCCATTGCAATTAACGCCGAGACACGTATCTTATATTTTTTGCCAAATAATGTATCTGTAAAGTTTCAACCAAATCCGTGACGCGGAAGGTGCGGACTGTCCTTGCAAGTGTCGTTATATACAATGTGACTTGTGGTTAGTATAGTTGTCGATGGCCTATCGGTGTTTGGATGCCTGGCTGCTTCGTTGTTGATTGTTAGGTGTTTAGTGGTCACTCTGTGTTGGCGCCTATATATATAAACATGTACATACAATGCGAATTCTCTCTCCTTTCTTGCCTCCTCCATCTACATCCTCTTCGTGTTGGATGTAACCTCTCGGTTACCCTAGTGTCTAATCGATCCAAGTTCCTGAAGTTTCGTTGAGATTCTTACGATCAGCCCTTTTATCTTTTTATTTGAGTTTAATCGACATCTAATTCAATATCACATGAATTTGTAGCAGACTAAGTGATTTAACTGAAACTTTGCGTAAGCATCGATGTGATACTGGAACACGGCTTAAAGCAAAACATAACGTAACAAGTACGTGCGGAACTTCTTCTCTTGCGTATAGAATTTCATAGATAGTAATGCATAAATGAGACGCTTAAAGCCAAAACTTAATATCTTCTTTCAGTATGAAGTGAATTTAAGGGCTACCGGGTATTTAATCAGTTTTTAGCAGACTCTTAGTGTTATATTCGGTTACCGAACTATATAAGAGTTCATTTCTTCGCCAATCAAACCCGTCAATTGTCTACCAGGTATTATAACATTTTCCAGTAGTTTATCGGATAAACAGTTTAAATGGTAGACTGAAATTTGATACTAACTCAACCCTTTGATTTACTATAAGTACCTTAACGATGGAATAGATTTAATAGAAGTTATTAGATTTCTATAACATAGCTAGCAAGAAATTTAAATTCGATATTTTCTTGTACAATTAATAACGTAGCTCTATTGAAACTCAAAAGTCAGGTGAATACATATATAAAAAGATGTATTGAATACTACTATTAGTGGTTATAAAGTCAAATCTATTTTTTTAAGATAGATTAGTACGGTATTTAATATAAAATCATATATATTTACATAAATTCATTACAAAAATAGCACGAATCATACCAATATGATTCGTGTCGTTACACGTATGCATTTCAACTTTTTTGAGAATGCGTAAAGGGAACCTAAAAGCGACGTTTTCAAAACCTTCCAAGCTGAATAACTAAGAATAATTTCATATTTTCAACAAAAAACATCTCAAGAAATCATTTGACTTCATATACTTTGCTTCAAAGCATTAGAAAGATTTAGATTTTAGCTTTAATCAGCTCTTTTTTCACTTTCATCTGCAGTCTTTTCCTATTAGAATTTAAGAAGTGATATAATGTTTCCATTTAAATTTACATTAAAGTATGTATTTTCAGTTTTTTTTTAAAAAACGTTTGACTATCTACATTGTGAAAGTATTAGAAGTTGTACTAATTAGTAAAAACAATATAAAATGAACTCATAAAACCTTAATCATCCAAATTTTATGTATTGATTAATGTTATGTTATTTTATGATTTTATGATATGTTTCAAAGAATTTAAAACTGTTAATGAAATTCTTTAGTAATTCCTAGAATCTACTTATTGCTGTTATAAAATGTTAAAGAAAATTTCCACTATTCCACATACCTGTAGTAGCTTAGAATACTTCACAACTTCTAGGAATAAAGATACCTAGATTTTTCATATCCATCGGGGTAAGTTTTTAAGTATTTATAATACCAATTAGAAATTATCATACATCTATCTATGTATATTTTATACATCGTTGTATTTAAAAAGTGTATAAGAAGCTCTGCAATCGTGAATTTAATGATTATTATGAGAAACATTATAACAACACGTATGAACATGTTAAATATTTTTTATTTATAGACTATGAAAATTCTAACTTGCCATTTATAGACCATGAAAATCTGTCAGCCAAGCCAATCTAGATCCCCATTTTCATGAAAATAAGCCATTGCAAAAAGCTACGTAAGTCACTGCATCTGCTGGTACACAACAGATCCCCACTTGCACATACAGACACACATACATCCACACTAGCCCAACCTCAGTAGCAGCCACTTTCTAATCTCTTCCTCGTGTGTCTGTGTGTATAGCCTCATACCAGAGACTATATTAAAGAAGTCTGGTAGTCCGAATCGAGTACAGAACAGCAGCAGTAGCAGCAGCAGCCCAAAGGCGGATCCGGCAATAAAGTCTTGGTTCTCAAATATTTGCGATTCGGTTAAAATCGATTCTCCCCCCTGCGCGTGTGAGAGGAGAAGGAAGGGAATGGTAAAACAGCGAGATATAGTGGCTCGAGTAAAAACGAAATGAGAAAGAGAAAGAAAAAGAGCGGAGAGAGAGAGAGAGAGAGAGAGAGGGAGAGAGAAATAGGATAAAAGAAATAGAATTTACAGGGGAGGTGTATTCGCCTTTTTTTAAGGCTTTTTTACTGGTGCGCTGCTCGAGTCCGTATACCGGTGCTGTTGCTGCTGCTGGTACTCAAAGTCTTTCGCTGCTCGCTAGAATGAGAGTGCGATGCCCGCGAGTCACCGCTTGCCTCCGAAAAATATTTTAGGTCCTTTTTTTGCGAGCACATTTTAAGGACGACCTTAAATACGGACTGTTCTTCCTTTTATAGGCTTGACGCAATGGCAGATATTGAAAAATTTCTGGGTTCTTTAACGGATCCACCAGTCTTACAAATAGTCTAAGCATATAAATTCTGCAATTTTAAAACTTTGCTCAGGAAAACTGTTGTATCGTTAAACGCAAGGGCCCCAGCCATTATGAAATCAAGTTGAAACTCATTTGATCGATAACAAAGTATCGCGACCTAAAGAGTACGCAGTTAGAGAGAGTCATGGAAAGGGGGTAAAAGCGTATATAAGAGGCGCAAAACTTGAGTAGTATGAAGTACGTAGTGCGCGCGGCCCGAGCGAGCGGTGTTTCGATTCGGAAATAAATCGAGGGAAGTGTATATAGGTAGGCGCGCCTGCCCAGTGGAACGAACTCTGAACGCCTTCAATTCTGCAAAGGCGCGGGTTATAAAAGGGGGAGAAAATGGAGGTTTACTGCTATTTCAAGGACCCCGATGATCCGCGGGAGTAGTTTCTTTGGGGCCCGAGCCGTTGCTGCTGCCACCGCCGCTGCCGCTACGATGCTTAACGGGGTATTGAATTTCGGTATTAGAGGCGAAATTGGGGTCGCAATCCGCTGGGAAAACGGATTGTATCGGGACCGTATTAAGGTTATATGCCGCTGCCGCTGTGTACGGGAGCTCGCGGGTCAGCCCCCGTAGTATAAGTACGTACGCGCGCCGGTACAAAATTTACAATCTCTAGTGCGCCGCCCCGGCTTTGGAAAACTTTTCCCTCCTTATGCTGCCTCGGCTTCTGCAGCTTGCCGGCCGAGCTCTCCCTCTCTTCCACCAATAATCGCTTATTTGGGCTATGCAGATTTTTATGCGACTTTAGCTTCGAATCTAGAGACGTTGGACTTTCCGATATCGGATGATTTCCGATTAGAACAGCGAATGAATAAACCAAAGAGATTCTGTGCTGCTTCCTTTTTCGGACGCTCAATCAGATTTAAGCATATTTGTTTTACAATTAAGTTGCGTATTGGAAATCATTTTAAAGACTATTGTTTTTCTCTGTATCCCGCATAAGGATGTAATGTGGGATGAATTGAGATGCTTATCGACTAAAGTAGATTGATTCAGATGAAATTCTAAATTGATAAATTACGCCCTGTATATACTTCAGCTATTATTTGGATCGATCAGATAGTAATACTCAAAGACAAGCAACAAGTTTTATTCCTTTCCAAAGTAGACAAAAACAACACCTAATAATTAAGAAGCCTCGCCTCAAGATACACAAAGGTAGGCTTGACGATCCTGGCACTAACCGCGAATTAAAGACAATAGAACCGATACATTTCCATAACTATCGTACCCAACAAACAAAGAAAGAAAATAAGACGTAGCGAGAAATAGCGTTAAAAATGAAAGAAAGTATAGTAGAAGAACTGCACATGCGGCGAATAGTCGCTGGCCCTGTAGACTGGAATAATGGACAGTCGTTAAATTTAATTGGCACATAATTATCGGCCCGCTGTTGGGAGTGGGGAAAGGAGCGAGGTAGCACCCCACGCGAGCAACTAGATAGTCAAGAGCACGCGCGCTCAGCTCTCGACCAATCCTCGCAATCCCATTGCCCGCTTTAATATCGAGGAGAGAGAGAGAGAGAGATAGAGAGAGAGATAGAGAGAGAGAGAGAGACAGAGAAATGCGCAAAGGGACGCCGGAACGGCAGTGGCGCGAAATCAACGTGCCGGATTTCTGCTATACACCCGCTTCAAGCACCGTCCACAATGACCTTGGCTGATAAGAAAAGCTTTTTGCTTTAATCGACTGAACTTTCTTGTTGAGAATTCTTTGGCGAACAGTAGAATTTTAAGAAATTACATAGATATATTTATATAGTTAATCCGTTAATACTGGGACTGGAAAACCATTAACTAATCGTTCCAATATACTAATATTTTGCAAATCATTTTTGGTAAAAATTTATAATTTATTGCGGTATATAGGGTTGATAACAAATTTAAAACCACACAAAAAGAAAGTTAAAGCCTACTTTGATTAGATTGACATTATTAATTTTCTTAAATTTTGATGTTCCCGTCTAAAAACGTTCATTTGATAACTTTTGAATAGACTAATTCGTTGTGCAAAAAGTCTACATTGAATGTAAAACTTTCAAATAAACTAAAACAATCTAATATCCATCCTGTAAAATGGCGATGATCTCCTATTCCGAGCAAAAATGTCACTCAAGGGTTTCTTCATAACATTATTTATGTAGAAGACATAATGGAATAACAGGCATCTTTGTTTTTTTACCTTTGAGAACAATTTCTCTTCAAATTCTTTAAGGCTATTTTACCGTTAAATGAACTTTAAATTTCAAATCATTTTAGGTCTCGTAATAACTTGTAATTATGTCAACTGCATCATTCTAAAATTTATAATTAGATAAATGGTAAAGGTATCCACAAAAACAAACGCAAATAAAATAAAAAATGTTTAACGTAACAAATCGCATCTAAGCTGCAGTCTATTCGCCGCGAGGCTATACACTGCTTTAGCCGATTCGCCATTGTGGAGTTTCCTTTAATCCAGCGAACGCGAGGTCCACGCGCAGAAATTAAACGTTCGCCGGCTCCCATCCCCAGCACGTTCTCTCTTTCTCTCTCTCTTTCCCTTTCTCTCACTTTTCTACGCGCAATCCTAATTAAGGCCGCGCGCACTCGGGGCCGAGTATCATTGTCATTAATGTCGCGATGCTAATTTTACGCCTGATACATTTGGACTAGCTAGCTCGCACTGCTTTGTTTCGGCTCAACTCATCCTCTTTCTCTGCAGGGTATTATTTAAATTGACTAAGCTGCACCACGGCTCGGAACGTGTTATCGTCTTCTTTGTTTTGCATTATCGCGGAATGACTGTGCTTAGGAATTATTGCACTTCGATACTCTATAGTGTTCAAAGAACTTATATGTGTAATCGCGAATGTAGACTTTAAGCTTTTTGCTTCCTGTAGTATAATCGATTTGTAAATTATTAGCTATATTTAAGTAAGAGTAGTTACTTACTTAATTTGGTTTGAATAAAAAAAAAGGACACGGTTATTAGCAATATTTCATCGAATTATCAGTAAACTATGTTAATATCTACTATTTAATATTACGTTAACCTGATTAGAAACTTATCCGAGTATTTCAGCTCTTTTTTATCTAGTTCTTCAAGTTTACTATAATAAATGGTAAATATACTTGAAATCTTTCACAGCTTTTTGCGTGCAAATCCTTATAAAAACATAAAACTTATTACGTAAAGATCAAATATTAAAGGGATTTAGAATTATGTAAAACGAAAATGACTATATAGTTTATATCATTTTATTGGAAGTTCAATTAGTCGTAGTCAGTACTTTGTGGAACCAAAAAACTGCTCTGCTCCAAATCATATACATTACAGTGTTCACTCGGTATAAATAGAGAAAAATTCGTGTCCTGCGCCTCCCTTCAAAGCAGACTGGGCAAATTGTTACCACCACTCTAGTCCAGACTAGACGAATTAATTTACGAATCAATTAGAGGAGTGAGAGGGTTGGGGCTGGCCGGTGTACAGATTAGGCTATCCGGCGCGTCGTCGTCGTCGTCGTTTCAATAAATGGGGAGGGCATGCAGCGATACCGATCGTTCATTCCGATAATTATTATTCGGGCTCGTCCTGGAGTGAGAGGGGGGGGTAGAGAGGAAGAGAGGGACAGAGAGGGAGAGAGAGAGAGCCTGTTAATTAATTAAGGCCGCCGTGTCACACACGCGGAAGGCAGCGAGAGAGATACGCGGGCCGGGGCGATCGCCACGCAACGATAACTCTTCTGGGCTGCAGTTCTGGTGCGCGCGCGCGTGCGTGCGTGCAGCGTCCGGTCGCCACCGCCGCCGCCGCCGCCGCCGCCGCGCGCAGCTATAGCCTCTATATGTGTACTTCGGCTAATTACCGGATGAAAGATGAAAGAGCTATATCGTCGCGGCGTCGTCGTTGTTGCGCGCGCGATCGGTCGTCCGACTATGCCGGGACTGTTACCACTGCCCGTCCAGCCCTCGCCGCTCCATGCAGTTTATCATCGGCAAGCACGTCCCCTTATCGCCTGCCCTAATTGCCTCTGTGCGCCGACACCTTTTTTTCCTACTTTTACTTTACATGCGCTTGTACCAGCTTATATACGTGATGCGGGAAGGACCAAGTTACACATCCGATACTTTTTACGAGATCGGGATAATACTATAGGGGCAGTTATTTTATTCAACGCGATTTAGTGTATTTGACGCGTTTGCCTTGGTGTAGAACATGTAAAACGAATATCTTTTAATTAAATATTTCTCATTGCATTCAATCTGTATTGAATTATTATATCGACTGATTTGGAAGCAGAACTATATAGGTAGTTTTATATGTAATTCATTATTCTATATGCTTATATAATAAATATTGATAACTTACTTTTAGTATGCGTGTCGTATTAATATATTAGAATAAATTTGCATCTTTGTACAAAGAGCTAATAAACTTTGGGGTTGACGGAATTAATTATTTATGATTATACAGGACAGACAAGCTAAACGCATTATTCATAAATTCCAAATTTTATGATCTGCTTTGTATCATTAACGTTTTATGCATGGTTAAGCAGAGGCACAATTTATGCATTATCCGCATCTGAATATTTCAAATATAATACTGATACGATGTAGCTCGCGACCACACAAAGAACTAGGATATTAATTTTGCATTAATAATTCAAAAAACTAATAAAGGTCTCTTCCTCTCTCCTTTCTCTGACAAATTGATTAATTTCATTGGATTTTAAATAATTCATATAGTTCAATCTGGAATATTTATTATTTCATTGATCATCTAGGCAAGTAATTATTCAATTTTGATTATTTTAATATTATTACAGTTTTGAATTTAAAGAAACAATACTCCTATCGCAAGAGTTTCAAATAATATTTAGCGTATATAGCTTTTAAAAATTAATATTTCACAATAATAATATCTGAAAAATGATAAAGTTCACGCATTTTAGCTATAGCAGGAAATAAAGCACATGAATATAAGCAAATAAAAAAAATGTAAATGTAAACAATATAATGTACACCAGCAATTGGTCTTCGATAGTCGGTGAAAGCCAGAAATCTAACAAATTGAATGATCTCGACTAAGCACTAAAGCAATCCCTTGTAGACCTATAGAATAAAATGAAAAAATTTCGTCGCAACAAAGACATCGTATCGCAACGAGAGAGGCTAAAGCGCATTAGCACGGAGTGTTCGAAAGAGGGAGGGGGAGAGAGGGAGAGAGAGACGGGTACGCGTGGGTCTGCGAAATGGCTGCCAAAACAAAAGCGTCCTTATCGCGCTCGTCACACGGGGTCGAATATATATTTTCAATTAAATAGTGCCACGGTGCCGCTTACAAATTAGCAAGATTGACTCTTGCGAGTTGAGCGCGCGCGCGATATCGCAGCCCCGGCGCAATTCGGCAGCGCGCCAGCCACACAGGGCGACTCGCAAAACTCGACCCTCCCCCGTAATAACGTATTAATTTAACCGGCCCGGGGAGTTTTTGGGTCAAAAGGCGCAGGCCAGAAAGAGAGAGAGAGAGAGAGAGAGAGAGAGAGAGAGGCGCAGCAACCGAGAGCCCCAGCCACAGCCTGGCAGACTTCCCATCCGCGGCGCGGCGCGAGAAAATTTTTTCCCTGTTGTTATAGGGTGAGGGCAGAGGGAGAGAGAAAGAAGATAAATAATAGGCGAGGCTGGTGCGGCTATACGGAGAAGCAACTCTGAATATTTCAGCGCGCGTTCCCTCGTTGAATTTGGTCTGCAGGTGGTTAGACGCTCGGAGACTGGCCGTTGTCGCCTTTTGCGCGGGGAAAGGCAGATCGGTAAACATATTAGATAGATTTGGTTTCGAATGGGAGGTGTGCTGCTGTGATTGCTTAGACTGGCTCTTTAGATGTTTGTCTTCAATTTTTGAATTGCTTTCTTTTCTTGTCGACGGCTTGTTTTACTCTAAGCAATGTACACGCTAAATCTCTTAGAGTGGAAAACCACTCTTTTAGATTAAAAATCCACTCTTAGCTTCAGTGAAATAATTAACTCTATTTAGAGTTATTTATTCACTCTAATACTAGAGTTATTGTATCAGTAGCAAAAATCGCTCTATGTAAGAGTTGATTGTACTTTATTTAAAAGTGAAACATATGTAACAATTTATTTACACAGGTTTCCTATGTAACGATACATTATTTTTAATAAGTGTAAATATTTTTAGCAATTCTGGTTCCCGCATATTGTAATATTATAAAATTTTAATATTCCCGATGAATATTAAAGCAATAAGTATATATATTTATATATAACTTCGATTCGCCGATGCCCCTGTTTCCAATGCGTATAATAGCTTTTCAAATTCACATTGCAAATTTATTATTAACACGCAAAATATAGTTCATTGGATTTACGAACATGACTTCGTTGGCTTTGTACTTGTTGAACTAACCAATAAATTTGTAAGTGCAACCAATTAAAATAAGTTGACACAACCAATTCAGATGTTAGATGCTGCAACAAAAAATGTGGTAGGAGTAACGAATAAAATTGGTCTTCCGTCAATAAACATACTTTCACAATTGAATATTTTGAGGTTAGAATTCTTTTTTCGCTTATATCTCAAGAACTGCTTTATCAAAAAATACCAAATTTTTTAGCATTCCTATGGAGAATGGATTTTTCGATCTGTATGAATCAACTTGTTAAAAATCACATTTTTTGAGGTTAGAATTCGTTTTACGACTTATTTCGGGATCTGTTCAAGCTAGAGCGAACCGGATGATGTTTTTAGATTTCTTAAAGGAAAATTGACTTGTCGTTATCTGTTGATACACAGCCTTTTTAAAACTATATTTTGAGGTTAGAAGGACTGTCGCTGCCACTTATTATCACACGTGTATTGTTCGTACCTATACACACTCTACCATTAGAGTGCATTTAGAGTGAATTTTAAGCTTACTATAAAATACTCTATTGCTGAAGTGATATTGTTCACTCCAATTTTTAGATAGACTTTTTCACTGCATAAGAGTTACTTTTCACTCTAACAGAAATTAAATGCAACTATAGAGTGGATTTTCACTTTAAATTATTTAGCGTGTATTGAATAAGTATAATTTTTAAACTCTCTTTTGAGTCTGAGACATTTTTATTTGAATTAATCGAAGAAGAGTAACAATCTGATATTATAAGAGAGAATGTCAAAAATTCGGGTCATGGAAATGCGTGAAGCATCTAAAAATTCAAATTTTCAGTCGTAATTTTTATATCTGCATTTTGAATGAATATCTTTAACTGAAAAAATACTTATATATTTTACATAAAAATCAAATTCCATTTTTCCTTGCACAATAATCATAAACTACTTTGCTAAGTTTTACGCGAATATTTCACGAGTGCACATGCAAAAGCTATTGGAATAAGTTTCGAAAATTTTCATTGCAATAACTTTTAAAAGCGCCTCTGAAATATTTCCGTAAAACTTTGCAGAGTAGTATATTATCATTTAAAGGGAGTGTGGATATAGGTTCTTTTGTAATTCGACGTGTTTCTTTAACAGTGTAATTTATTTGGCATTCAGATAGTAAAACTTTAATTATAAATTTTCAGATTAAATTAGCATAAAGTTTATCTAACTTATGTGTTTAATTGTGAGGCAATAATCAAAATCAAGTTCTGAAATGAAAAATTCTTATGATTGACAATGATTACGGATGTGTGTATGATATAAGTGCATATAAGTGTATAATATTAAAATTTTTATTTCTAAATAAATCTGAAATGATAAATTACTTTCTTAGGATCAAATATAACAGTCACTATAATTCAATTTTTATGTTCAACTTGTCTTGCATTACGAATAAAATAAATGTGTAGAAAAGCCGTTCTAGAAGGTACACCAAGTTTCACGAGTTATCGAGTTTAAAGCATGTCTGAAAGTTAGGCTTTGTACGGCAGTCAAAGGAAACATTGTAAACAATTTTAAACTACCAAAGTGCAAGCCAGAATCTTAGAAGTAAAACACCCTATATGAAGTCCCTACGAAGCCACACACACACACACACTTCCAAACCCAATTCCAGACACTCACGCATAATCCGCCCAGGCGAATTCTGAAGAAGTCCACGACTAAGGCGTAGAGACTCGCGCTCACCGATGGCAGCGGATACCTGATTTACGCATGAAATATTCAGCTTAACTGGGGATTTCGTTAAAGTCTCGGAAGTTTCGGGCCGCGCGGCGGAAAAGCCAAATACCTCGGACACACAAAATGGAATTTCTTCTATACGCGTAGTGGCTCCCAAGTCTTCTTCCTAACTAGTCGAGGCCGATGCAAGAGGAAGTGTATCCGAATCCCTCTTTATCTTTCCTTTTTTTTCATCCGTACTTGTTGAGCAGTGGGTGGAGGGATTTATCTATGGCCGAGGAGAGAGCGAACGAGCGAGCGACTTTAAAAATTCAGTTTTCATGAAAACTTTCGCCGCGCGAGTTAATGGAGCTTTGGAAATTTTTAATGCGTGCAAGGCGTTCGCGCGCAATTTTCGCTTCGGGTGTTTTACTTTAATCGAGGTATTAAAGCTGAACGGTTTACGAATATGTCATGTAGCTTAGCTGATTAACCTCTGAATATGTACACGAAACTACATCGACCAATGGAAAAAAGATTTTAAAGTACAGTCCTTAAAAAATGGACGTCATTTAGATTAAAACATGATTAAGGGGGTCTGATATAGTCGGAAAGATTCCTTCCCAATTTTTGCCTTTGACGAAATTTATAAAGATAGGGATTAATTTATGAAAAAACCCTCTTCACCATTTTGGTAATGATATAATCATTAGGTGGTTCAAGTTTCATGAAATTCCATCTACAATTCGCAGAGATTTTTGTCCTAAAAAATTTTGTTCTCAAGTCACAGCGAATTTTATCTCTGAAATTTTCGTTAAATGCAAAAACTGGTAAGGTAGATTTAAAATTAAGCTTAAATCAGCTTATTTAAGTTATCAGAACTAATTTTATTCTTATTTATTTATTTTCAAACAGATTAATTCAAATCGGAAAAACAAATATATTTTCCAAATGAGAAACGGATATGTATTAAATATTTTTAAACTCTTTCTTAATCTTAAAAATGAATTTTCTTTTAACTTTTAGAAACGATGAAAGAAAAAGTCGTCAGTTTTTTGCAATCTTTATTAAAAAAAAAAAAAGAAAAGGAAACTGAAATTCTTAATATAATCAAACAAAATTCCTCGAGGACCAGTTTCGTCTAAAGAAAATGTTGCATACGTTCAACAGTTCCTTGGAGTTTCAGTAGGCAACAGAGGCACTGCTTCCGATTCAAATTTCGTTAAAGCAAAGCACAGCAGAAAAGGCGCTTATACGCACGTATGCCAGTTACAAAGCAGAGAGGCGCGATTTGCCCGGCCGAATAAGACGATGAGGGGCGCGGGCGGAGCTGCGGAGGAAGAGAGTCTCGTCGCGCTTAGTGCGAGTCGTTATGTGTTCCGGGACTCGCAATCGGGCGAACTTCCGCTATTGCGAGGAAACCTTTTGCGCTAATGTAGTCCGAGGAGGGAGGAGGAAAGTGCAAGAAGTCAACGGAGACAACGGAGAGATACGAAAAATGGGCGTAGACTTAAGTGAGACCTGGAACAAGTCGAGAATTTTTAGAACCGTTTTGAGCTTCTCCCCCGAGTGCGACTATACGCGTTTCTATGCTGATTCGCAGAATTTCTAGGTAAATATAAACTTTCGAGAGAATAGCCTTGTTAATTAACTGCTGTTGAGATTTTTCAATTTGTATTTTGGTACTAAGAAAACTTTTTTATTATGATTGGTCCATGTCAACTCATATTGTTAAAAATAAAATGGTATTTATTCAATATTCGCAATTTCATAATATCTTATAAGCAATATTCTGAAAAAGTAAAGAGAAGGTTTTTATTTTAGAAATGAAATTTTTTAATTTTTCGTATGAATTATTCAACAAAATGCTTATACGATATTGTAACTATTAAAAAAAATTATCAATGGTAGCTAATTTAATTTTTGTTACAATATATGAAGTTGCAACTGAAGCCTTTCAGTAGAAACAGGCAAATTTAAATCTTGGCTTTAAAGACGGCGATAGCTCAGAATCTGGTTAAATAAGGCGACAATTCAATCCAACCGGATTCTGACTTGTAGCAGTGACGAAATATTTTTTCCAATATTTTAAAAATATTAAATATAAATAAATTTATAAATAATCATTTTTAGAAAAATAAATAGTTTTATTACATGTTATACAAAATAACTGCTTACTTCAAAAGGAATAAACCATACGTTAGATTTTGAAACAAATGTAAACAAAAAGTATAGTCTAAAACAGTTCTAATACCAATTTACTATATCATGAGTAAATGATAAAGTTTGACGAACCTAAAAATACCAATAGATTGTCTATATTTCGTACATATAGAAATACTCTAGTTCACGTTCACGTTTTCGTTCAACTTAACATTTAGAATTAATTTAAAATTACAAGCTTTAGTATATATAATAATACTCCGCGAATATATGCATATAACTTCATAGAAAGTTTATTCATGCCCAAAAGTTTCCAATAAGAAAAAAGCTATCAAACAGTTAAAAAACAGCATCCGCAGCTGAAATTTCCATGCAGCAGCAGCAGCATCGAAAACGTTGATTTGCAAACTCTTAGCTCGTAAAAAATGCAGAAGCGTCGCCAGGCCTACAGGCAGCCGCGCACTCCCCGAGTAAATGTTCCTCGCATCCGCGAGTTTCTCCTTTAGCGATTTATCCTCGGGGAAACGCCTCCCGCAGCCTCCGAACGACGTCCGAGGAAGTTTCTATGCGCTGCTGCGAGTCGAACGTATTACCGTGCATTTGCCCTACCCTCTTTTTCCTCGACGGCTGGCGAGGAGCAATATGTTCGCCGTAGGACCGTTTGCTTTCGCTCTATTGCCTCCAAAGGACACTTTAGTCCCACTCTCTCTCTCTCTCTCTCTCTCGCTTTCTTTTTTTTTCTCTTTACCCCGTTCGATTTCCTTCCTATCATTTTCTCTCGGGCTTTTATGCTATTTCCATTTTTCTTGTTAAGATAAGATGAAGTTGCTGCTCCTTTTTTCGCCTTCATAGTGGGGATATTTAGCTTCGATAATTAAGTTTTCTCCTTGTTGCTCAATTCGAGCAAGTTAGTTCAATCGAAATCTCAAAGGAATTAGTTAGATTCAAAATTAAATATTGCTAATAGTAAAAGTAGGAACTATATATAAAATATATATAGCCTCCTCTTTGTCTCATTCTGAATGGAAGGAAATAAAACGTCCTCAGTGACGAACATCTTGGGATCTAATAAAATTTTCTAAAAAGCTGTCGCATTAAATTAAAGGCGGGAAAATAATCCAAGTGAAAATTCTCTCTCGAGCGAGAGGCCCCTTAACAATTTAATTTCGGCTTTTACAAATCATCGGGCGAACTCGAGCTCGTTTGCTCCTTAAACCTCCTCTCTCGGTGTACTCCATTTATTCCGCATACATAATACATCCCTCACAAAACGCTCTTCTCTTCTCCTTCTCCTCCTCCTTCTCCTCCTACCTCTGCTACTCCTCCTTTTACTCGCATTTTCCTTTTTTTGCCTCGCTCTCTCGTCCACCCGATGGCCTTCTTCTCCCCGCGAAATCGAACGCATCACCGCGGTATTCTTATTTTTTCGCTCGATTTAGCAGCGGGGGGCCGCCGACTCGCTCGATGAAACGAGAAAAGGTTCGCTCCATCTCGCTCTCTCTCTCTCTCTCTCTCTCTCTCTCTCTCTCTCTCTCTCTCACTTGCTCTCGCCACACAGCATTCGCGTCATTAATCTTCGTTTCTGACGAGAGTACGTCCGATTCCAGGAGAGTCGTCCTAGTCGTTGTCCCGATACCCTTTCCTCTTCTTCTTCTTCTTCTCCGTCTTCTTCTTCTTCTTCTCCTTCCGTTGTTCGCTCGCTCGATCGATCGATCTTGCGTTTTTTGCATGACGACGAGACATTCTGTTTTAAAGGGAGAGAGAAGGGAACGAGAGAGAGAAAGCTTTTTCTATATTTGAGCTTTGCCGGAGTCGGCTGCAGGAGATTTTCTTTTGAGCAAGTTTCTCGCATGTTTTTTTACGCGAGCTGCAGCAGCAGGCGCTGAATGTAATTAATTCGGATGGATTTTTTATAGGGAAGGAGTAATTAAGTTTATATTGGGAGACTCATTTTTCAGAGGCTATTCTGAAATTTCTTTGTCTGCGAAGGTTCCATCAAACGTTTGGCTATTGTTTCGAGCTTCGTTGACTTTCATGGAGAAGGCGCAACCCACTTACGAGCATATATATAGTCAAGTAGCCTGATCTATATCTCAGTTCGCATCAATAAAAATCCAACGAAATCCATTCATTACTATTGCGCCAATTGTGTGTAACAATCCCATAGCCATGTTCAACAACAGCACTATTGATTTGTCGCTGGCGCATCGAGCGCAGATCGTCAGGGTTTTGTAGGGGGAAAAAAAGCGGGAAAAAAGAGAAGAGCCCTCGCAGTAGCGAATAATAATAATAACTGATGGTCGGGGAGTTTTCGCAATTGCATCGAACGCCAGTCGAGCTGTGAGTGTGTGTGAGCGCAGCTTGTCGCGAAGTAGTCGCGGGGTGGCTGCAGTGTCCCAGTGGGCGAGTACGTCGCTCGCTTGCTCGCTCGCTATATACTAGCGCTACTATCGGTAATTCGCACGCAGGGGAATATAATTCGCTGTCGAACGACGACGCCTCCTATATATATACCAGTGCCATGTGTGTGCGCGTGTGTGTGTGAGCAGCAGCTCTCGGCGCAGAGTCGATGAAATCGCGGCCTGCTCTCGCGCGTCACGTCCGATGGGAGCTGCTGCTGCTGCTGCAGCTACCACACCGCAAGGACTGTAATTACTTTACGCTTACAAATCTCTCTCTCTCCCTTCGCGCTCTCTATATATGTATATATATATATATATATGTTGCGCGGACGCACTCTGCACTGTTCGCGCTCGCCGTTTCAACAAGGTCCACGCGCGCAGCTCGATTCTATCGACTGGAAAGATAAGCCCAAACTCGATTTTACGCACTAAGACTATTTATATTCATTGACTTCTGCCGCGCGTTATACACTCGTGCAGAACTTACTTTAAAAGTCAGCTATGTTAAAATTAACTACTAAAATTATTTTTTTTTATTCTAGTTTATTCTTCATAAGGTTCGGCCCAAGGATTGTTTTCAATTAGTAAATTACTGTTCACTGTAAATGCAGGGCATGATTTCTAAACACATAAGTAAACCTTGGATTAGTTTACAGAACAAAATTTCCATAATAATTTCATATCAAGCTGATTAATGAAAAATCCGTGTAAGCATCTAGTTGCAAAATACAGCTGAAGTTCTTCTACTCGCATATAAAGATCGCGGTAAAAGCCGCAGATAAACGCCAGGCCACAGGCTGTCTAAATTCTCTGTAACAGAGCCATTGTAAAACGTTCTCCCTCCCTCCCACCCTCCCTCGCAAAAAAGGAAGCAAAAAAAGCCAACATTCGCTCGGAAAAAATACCAAAGCAAAAGAAGAAGGGGCAAATGAAAGAAGAAGAGGAACAAAAGAGATTATAGGGATAGAGCTTGGGCGCCAGTGAGAAAGAGAGTGCAGAGGAGGTGGGG
>UELU01147182.1:28298-39577 GCA_900490025.1 Megastigmus dorsalis
CTCTCTCTCTCTCTCTCTTTCTGTCTCTCTCATTTCGACCATTGCGTATTGCGAAAAATATGAGGAGAATGATTGGAAATTAGAAATCGAGAACTTGTTTCCTTCGATTGGATTTATTTGCTTCGCCGCAGCGGCAGCAGTAACTTCTGTCCATTTTCTCTTTTTAAATCAGTAACTCTAAATTTGGATTATTTGATTCTTGGTTAAAAGGAGTTTATAAAAAGAATTAAGGTATCAATTTCGATTCAAGTATAAAAAAAAGTTTTGCATAGATTATATATTAATATGTTTTTGCTTTACTATAGTTCCATATTAATTATTTAATGGTAATAATAATTTAGTTGCCAATGTATTTTAATTTTAATTTTTCACCAAGAGTTGTACACAAAGGTCGAAGCATATAAGGCACAAATTCGAGACATAATAATGAATAAGGAGGAATAAGACCGTTGTATGTTGTTGTGCGTCACTCTGTCAATGGTAGTGCATGCATAACCTATCACTCTATCCGCTATGATAAGGAGTATAAGGGAAATATTAATTTGATTATTAATTTTATAAAAAAATATAACATTTAATTTTTTATTATTTTATTATTTATTTCCAGTATAAAACTGAAACTGTACATGAATTATTGTTATTATAGAAGTAGTCTTGCTACCTGTACATAGTTTCTGGTTACTTATAATCTAATCTTACATGCTACTAAAATATAAATCCTGTTTTTTGTTAACAGTGTTGGTTAACACTGCAGTTTTTTCTAAAATTTTGTAGTAATTAACCAAGTTAGATTCAAGTAATGTAAGTATATAATAAAAATATAGTTGTATGCATCAATCGATAATATTTAAACTATCGAATCCTTAACTCATCATTGCTGCTTCCATCATCGCAATTCTCTTTTTCAACATAATTGTGATGGACGAAATCTCCCACAATTGCTGATATCTAGTGTATTGCTACCTACAACTACACTTTTTATTAAATATATTTACAATTAATTCAATACTTATAACTGCTATTTTGAAGGCCAGCGTAGATTATATATGCACTACCATTGGCAGAGTGACACACACAACAACACACAACGATCTTATTCCTCCTTGTTCCTTCTTATGTCTTAAATTTGTGCGTTATGCTTCGACCTCTGTGTAGGCCTTTTAATTATCTGTATTATCAATATATACGGAGCTTCTTATATTCAAATTCTTGTTAAACCTTGCATCATCGCTTGTAATAACATTAAAAGAAAAAAAAAAAAAAGATACGCGAGCGAGCAGGTATACTCGACACATTTCATCCTTTACCTCTCGATTTCCCACAATTTCCCTCTACTTCATTGTCTGTCTACCTATCATCCGAATTGAGCGGTCGAGCCAGAAAGACCGCGCGGTTGGTGCGGAATCGAGCAGGGCGAGCTCTCCCTCTGCTGCTCTCTGTGTACTCACGCACACACAAGTGGGCAATGGGCAATTGTACGAGCTGCCGAGAGCCGGCCATCCTCTCCTCGTCTCTTGTTTGCACCTAAAGCCATATCCCAGCACCTCTTATATACATACACACGTCTGCTGCACACGCGTACGCGCAGTTCTCGCGTTCTCTCCGAGCGAATATCGTCCTCCAACGATTCCTCGGCTTTTCTCTGGGGCGCGCGCGCGTCTTCGGCACGGGATCGTGCTCGCCCTGGGAATGGCAGCAGGACGAGGGCAAATATCGGTACGAATCGCACGCGGCTCTCTGCGTGCACGGCTCATATAGACGCATATCCGTACTATCTGTATAGGTAGGAGAAAGGAGGATATTGTGTACGCTCACTCGTCCGCTTCGATGGCGACTTAATGTGCCGGAAGGAGAATGGCCCTCGGTATACAACGACATGGCGGACTGGGGTTAGCCTATCGCCTCCTCCTTTTTTTTCGCCGAAATTAGATCCTCTGCTTCTCTTCCTCTTCTCTCTTTGGTTCTCTTCCTACGCGCCTCTTCCTTTTATACCATTTCTTATATAGTGCATTATATTTATTCATATTTACCAATGCTCTCGTAAACGATGTATAGTTTGTTTACGGTGTGACTTTTATTGCTAGTGGATAAATTTTGATTGGTATTTTGTTAGTGTAAAACATAATAGTGATATCGGCTATTCACTTGAATTAAACCATAATATTTTCAGGCTGATCAATATCTTTTTCAGTACAATTCAATAACTGAATAACTAGAACATGCTGTTTTAATGAACAAAATTTTATTAATATAGTCAATTAATATTCCGCGAACTTGAAATTAATACAAATATATCCAAAAGAATGTGTACAGAAATTTTAATTACTTTCAATTACGCACTGATAAAAATCATTTCTCTTCATGCTCCTCTAATAGTATAAAAGTATCGTAACCATTTTTTGTTTCCAAAAAACAAATTAATTGCACTGTCCGAGGAAAAACCTTTTTATCACTAGACGTAATTAAGTAGCGAACGCTTGCGTATATAATATAAGTGAATTTTAACTATTCTTTCTAGAAAATAATAATTCATTTAATTGCTTTGGCATTCATTATAGAACTGTAGAAAGAATTATTGAAAGATCTACATGTTCCGACTATCAACGAGTTCCAAAAAGCATGGAAATCCATTAAAATCTTGAATTAGGAAATTCTCGTTATTGTATAAAGTTTACTATTTGAGAAAGGAAAATTGGAAAACGAAGGTTCGAGTGTGTAGGGTCTGTGCACCTCGTATGTTCAATTTAATGGCAATGTGGATGCTCGCTCCCGGTGTTTATCAAACACTCTTACTGCCGCGCCCCGAGACTAAAATGAATTAGAGCGATTCGTTTCGAACTCAATACCCGTTATGACAATGTATACCCGAAAGCTTTTGCCTCTCTACTATTTCTCTCTCTCTCTCTCTCTCTCTCTCTCTCTCTCTCTCTCTCTCTCTTGTTATTCTCTTTTTTATTACCCGATTCGATCTGACGTTTTTTTGTTCGGTATTGATTTAAGGAATAAAATAACGGCAATAGTAGTTATTACTCAAAGTAATTCAAATAAATGGAAAAATATTTTAGTTATATAGTAACAGTTTCGTTTATATATAAAAAGAAATACAATTAAAGTTTCATCTGCTAGAAGATCGATACTTTCTATTCTTTTTTATTGATAATATATATATATATTCAGGTTTCACGTTTTATCTTTCTTATACTTTATACCACCTTATTCCATTAACTGTTAATTGCAAACGGTAGAAAGTAAATGAATTATCTTAAAGAAAAACTTTATGCGTATCAAAGTGCCGTTTTATGCTCGACAGACAAATAATAAATTAAAACCATCATTTGCTAGAATCCAGCTAACTTATATGAGATTTTCTTTCTTCTACTCCCGGTCCATTGTCCAAAAACATTCATAAACGGAAATGATGCGCATTTCAATTATGATGCCAATGTGAATTTTATTTCTTCATTGGTCAGTAAGTGAAATGAGAAGAGTAAGAGGAAATTGAAAGATTGATTAATGGATTGTGATTGATTATCTATTTAATTTATTGTGATTTTTATAAACAAAAAGTTTTAATTTCTAGGTAAATAAGAATGACTGCGAAAATAAATAGAAATTAAGCTACTACAAATTTACCATTAAAATATGATTTTTTTCTCAAAAATTTGCATCGCTTGAAGCGAGAAATCATTCAATTTCGATGTTCTTTTACCTACATAAACATTTTGAAATTGAAACTAAAAATTTAAGACGAACTGTTAATTTTATAAATCATTATAATGTATTATAGATGTATGTGCGTATTGTCTATGTTACTTGTAAATTATTAATTTAAAAAGAAAAAAAGGATATATAATATAGTTAATCTAGGTTATAAAAATTTTTTAACCAAAAATATATAAAAATATTTTAATTTTTACATGATTTCAATATTCAAACCAGATTACTATTAAAAAGTCATGCATTTATACGTTTAACACAATGCTTTTTTCTTCAACATCGATGTTAACAATACTTTGATCACAATGCTTACAGAATGTGTTTTTTTTTCTTCTATTTTGTGCAAAATAAAAAGCAACTTTGTATGCATAAAATCTTGCCTGATAAGTTTGTAGCTTTAGAAGAGCATATTCTCATGGCACGCGCAGTGTTGTCGCCTTTTATCCTCTATATGCTATTCAAAATTCATGCAGGCATTGGATGCGCCTTAAAATTTTACGAGAATATTTTCTGGCGACGTAACATAACCGTTGCCATACCTAGTTATGCCCGCGACTATGTTACCCAGCATAAAATTTTGCCATTCATGCTTTATTATTCCTCGATTACATTTGTAACCTCCCGTTTGTCTTTTTCTCTGTTTCAGGTGAGTGTCGATTGTCCACTGTAAAGTTTGTAATATTCTGGTTGTTGTAAGTAGTAAAATTATAATATGATTGTTTATGAAGAATTCACTATTTTCAAAGATATATTTCTTATTATTGAAGACTATGACTTATATGTCTGTCCGTATTCAACAATTATATTTGCTTCGTACATGTGTTTGGAGGGGATACAAGTAAACTATTGAAGCGCTCGTAATGACGAAAAAGGGCAATTTACTAGAAAAGATAAATTAAGAGGCATTTAATTGCAAGACATGCGATATGAAATTTTCATAATTGAAGGCAAATAAGAAGTATAATACATGGCACATGGTTGCGCTCTTGAACTCTGACGAATAACTTGTCGTTGGCGCGCCGTGATAAAATGATGTAAATTATATAAGAACCGTATTAGATCATATCTTCAAGTACACGCTATAACTTTTAAATAATTATTTTTCTTCGACTTTGAACACCGTGATAAATTTGAACAAGGCATCAAAAGCTAATATGATGCTGACTGCGTAGGCATCGGAAATACGTTCATTACGGAACTCTTGTCTGATTTACGTATAGAATAAATTTCACCATTCCCAAATATTGCAAACGATTAGGTATTCATCGGCATAGTTTGGCCGTCATCAACTACCTGCTGACAAAAGAAGCCACCGACGAAAGAGCCGAAAAAAAAGGAAGAAATTCCCCTCACAACACATCGCAGAGTAGCTTTTCCAGCCAAAAAGAGTCCCCAATAAAACTCGCTCCTACGCTACGGGCGGCATTTTTCAACTAAACGATGACCTATCCCCGTAGCTCAATCTTTATAAAACACTCGGAAGCGAGTCCTAAATTGCGAGGTAGTAAGCTTGTACGAAGAGCTAAAAGCGAAGGGTAGGGAGCAAGAGGGAGGCTATAGGATGGGGGGGCCCAGGATAGAAACGACGATCGTTGCAATTCGTCTTACGACCACATTATCAGTCACGAGGCGCGTCCTAAATTGTCTTTATAGAAGCAACCGGTAATCCGTAGCAGCCGGGACCGGGGGGCGGGAGGAGAGAGAGTGAGAGCGATCTATTTAATTTTCGTAGACAGAATAATTGGCCCTTCGAAGGAGCGATTACGCCTGGAAATCGCCTAACCTACCTCGCCTCTCCTCTCCCCCTCCGCTTCTCAACATTTTTTCGCGCGCGCGCGCGAGAGCCACTGAACTTTAAACTACACGGGAGGCATTGAATCACGTTAAGGGCGATCGCAATTTGCCCGTAAATTACATCGGGTTTCACGAAAATGGAGAGTAAGAGAGAGAGAGAGAGAGAGAGAGAGAGAGAGATAGATTCGAGAATCGACGCCGTAGAGGCATTCGCGTGGACTACTCGAGTGCACTCAATTCACGCTAAATTACTCTGGCCTACGTGTGTGTCTGTGCAAGTGTGCAAGGTGTAAGTGTGTATTAACCCTTCGCGGATTTCGCCGCTAATTTGTCTAAAGAAGGAGAGAACGGACACGAGAATTTGGGGTAAAGAAGACGAATTCGATCACGAGGGGGCGGGAAGCGGGGGGGGGGGGGGGTGGAAGAGAAAGTCAGAGACTGATCGACCGATCGGAATTTATGAGGATGCGCACAGCTACGGCTCCTAAGTATATAGTGAAATGTTTTAATTGGCTTTGTTTCAAGACTTTTCTTTTCTCCCTCGGTAATTTTCATCGATCGCACTAAAAGAATTCCATACAGAGTTAATATATTTAAAAACTTCTCCAAATTGTTAAGTAATAAATCTTATTTTTAAGAGGAAGACGGACGAGTATATAGTTGCCGACATTTACCCATTTTCAATACTTTCAAGTTGAGCTTAATTCTATGGAATACAAAGAATTCGGCTCACCTCGGAAAACGTTGAAATATTGAAAATTGAAGGAGAAAATTATGAAAGGATAATAAGTGTCGGTAACTATGCTCTTTCTCGACTTCCTGTTAATGAACATTTTTGGCGCTACCATCGGATAATCGATTTTCTTCTACCTTTTCAATTCAATCAAGGCTGTCTGCTCTTGCTTCTATTCTCGGGTATCGCTCCAAAATACTCTGCTGATTAAAATCAGTAATCCAAGCAAATCTAAGGCCGCGGCTTCCACGTTTTCCGGTTCAACTCGCGATTACAGGCGCTCCTCTATAATACAGAGGATCTTCTACTAAGTTGTGCAGCTCCCTTGGCTAAGCAAAAACCGGAGTAGCAGCAGCAGCAGCAGCAGCAGCAGCAGCAGCAATAGTAACAGAGTGAGAGAGCAGCGGTGGCGCATTTAAGGCCTCTTTTACATGCAAACGGCTGCGCGAGTCGAGCGAGCGCAGAGCAGCTTCGATCCCGAGATAGATAGGGATAGAGAGCGAGGCGAGGGACTCGGAGACGCCTGCAATTACTCGTCGGCACGCTGCTGCTGCTCCTGCTGCACGTGTATCGTAGCCGGGGCCTTCCCTTCCTTTCGCGTGCGTACCAACTGTGAGCGATGGCGTTAAGGGATTGCGACACTTACCGGCTCGAGTTGCACGCGCGGTTTCGCTGCGAGGCCGTCAAATCGCCTCCGGATACTTTTTTTCCATTTATTCGTCCCGCAGCCGCTGTTCGGTTTTCGTGGCGCTTTACTCTCTGGAAATCGTTTCGAGAGATTATGCGCGAGAGAATGAGGCCTTCTTGATCTAGGGGGATATTTGCACGACGGGTATTTGAAAGTAAAGTTTGTCGATGATTCTGGAACATCAGAAGCGGGCGTTTAATGTGGATAAACATGGATTATTGTGACCACAAATATATTTGCCATCTGAAGAAGTAGAGGCATATTATGATTTTAAAACACTACACCATCATCCGCTACTCTCTACACCTAGATATCGTGCAAGTCCGTATCTCACACCTAAACACAGAAAGCTGTATGGAGCGCACTACCTGGACATTGCTATTAGCGACCGTATGCGCAACGGATGAAGTGCACTAG
Source organism: Megastigmus dorsalis (assembly GCA_900490025.1). Lineage (NCBI taxonomy): Eukaryota > Metazoa > Arthropoda > Insecta > Hymenoptera > Megastigmidae > Megastigmus > Megastigmus dorsalis. The sequence continues at coordinate 35,648 of UELU01147182.1, forward strand.
CTGTGTATCGTCATTGGTGATCTTAGATACGTGGACAACAAACTCAGCCTACTCCTCGAGAATATAATGCACTCGAGTAAGGAACGCGACAAGAATAAAACGTTAAACACACATAAAAACGCGAGGAATTTTAAGATACTAAGTATATCTATGTATATTTTAGTACAGCTCATACGAAAGCGTATATAGCACTTCATCTTTTGAAATTAAACTATTTATTTACATTTTTAAATATTTTAAACTATAAAATAAGTATATGTTACCAATTCGATTGTTTCCTTGAGGAAATATATAATAACGACACATGGCAAATCGATAGAAGTCCGTTAGAACTTGAAGTAGTTGAGTTTGCAGAGCAGTTTCAAATTAAGTAATATTTAAGACTTGTTATTTCTTAATATCAGATCAGAGTTGATCTTACGATCTGATTATAAGAAAGGTCTGTCTTAAAAGTCGGAGCATTTTCTATCTTACAATCTGATTATCAATGTTTTTTTCTATTTAAAGATACAACAAATTTAAGACATTATGATCTGAAATTCCAATATTCTTTTTGGAAAATATACATTTTAACTTTGTAAGTTATTCGATACAGTTCTAAATATGCTGCGAGCGATCGATAATCCAACATTCGAAAATGCATGATTTTAAAGCACTTTTAGGAGCAACGGAGCGGTACGAGCCATCCGTAACGCAAATGGTAATCGCGCGACACCGACCAGAATGGTCATGCACAACAACAGAGCTCGCACGCGTACATTCGAACTTTTCTTACTTTTACAGGTAGTACGTAGCAGCAGCAGCAGCAGCAGCAGCAGCAGCAGCAGCAGTAGTGCAGCCTCTATCCATCATCGGCCCTCGATCTTATCTGACTCCCCTCGTAAGATGAATCCAGGTCATACCTATGCCGCGGCTTCTTCTTTCCTCCGCCTTCCTCTCCCGCTCCCTCCCGCGCTCCTCTCCTATCTTTTATCAGTCGTATTTCAAACTATACAATATGCACTTTGACTCGGCGTAACTGCCGCGTTAAAATTATAGCTGTCAGGTTTATGTTCGCGGATAGTCGGGGAGGTAGGGTGACCTTATCGTTCCGCGGTAATATTCCTTGTACGGTACTAGACTCGTAAAGAGCGAGACAGAGGGGTGGGCTGGCTACGGTAGAAAAGAAAAGAATCTCATTGCGCGAGCGCGCATTTGTATTGCACGTACGTGCGCCTCCCTGCTTCGTATTATTTTTTATGTCTCGGATTATAACTGGGCGAGCGACCGAATGAGGTTCTTGTAAAAACGAGAAATTCTTATGTGCGCCGCGGGGAGGGACGTTCCTTTCGCGCGCCACGAGACTTCCCCTTCCATCCGGCACTTTATTATTATTATTTTTTTTTTCATTTGTAATTTCTTGTTGTTATCCGTCCCTTATACCGGATCGCTAAGCTGATGCGCCATCGCGCGTAAAGTATGCCTCGACTTGTAATACGACAATCCCTCATAATCGCACATCGCACAGAACTCGATGTTTTTTCGCTCTAATTTTCATGGTAAAAGTATTAATTCCGATGTATTGTCACCGGGTTTCTATAGCGAAATGAGACTGTTATCCTATCCCATTTTAGATACGTCATAAAGCATTAATGATTTTTGTATGTAATTAATATAATGTTTCACGTTACGTCAATCAGCGCTATTTCCAATTTATTTGAAATATTAATTAAGATTTATGAAGAGTTTATGAAAGATGATCAATTCAAACTAAGATTTCAAAATCATCAGTTAAAGCGTTACGAACAATGCCACCTAAATTAATCTCAAAATTCCGGAAATGTCGCAAGGACCAAAAAAGGCAACAAAACTATCCATCTTCGGTATTCTTCAAATCAGCTGCCAAAAGAAATCTCCTTTTTCGCTGCCACCCCATCATCGCCATCGTCGTCGTCGTCCTCGTCGTCGTCGTTGGTTCAAAGCTCCCTCATTGTCGGTAATGAAGACTGATGACGAGCCGTCAGCTCGCTCTCCCGTCAAACTGTATTAGGCGCGTCGCGTCGCGTCGTTCTGCGCAGCGATAAGCTTCGCGCGAGAGAACAGCTCTCTCTCTCCCTCTCATTCTCTTTGTTCGGGCCGTCGGTGATATCGAACGACACTCGCACGGATTAATGAACTATAATGCATCAGGCTGAGCGTCATTGACACGCTCGCTCGAGTGAATGCGGTTCTTTGTTTACGCTAGGGCGCCGATGTCGCCGCGCGCGACGCCCTCATCAACGAGTTTATAAGTACGTCGATTTGTGTGGACGAGCCGCACCGAGCGAGGAGGGCGTCGCGAACAATGCTGCACGAGCGGCCTTTAAGACGATGTGCGGTAATGATTTCTTTGAGATAGCTTGATGACCGGTTCAGATTACGTTTCGGGTATACACCTACTCAATCGTCTGCTCCAACTCTTGCTAAGACCATAAACTCGACTGCTGCTAACCATAAAGGACTTTTTTCCAACTATTTTATGAAACTGTTCTATCGCATCATGTAGATCATTCCTGTTAAATTTACAGATCAAAAGATGACGGAAAATCTGTTTAACCATCAATACCAGTGATCGTTAAAATAATTCACAAGTATTACTTCCGACCCGCTGTGAGTCGGCAGTGCAATATTCGAAAAATCAATTGCTGCTGCAGAGTTAAAAGTTTTGAACCAGTTTTACCAACATCGACTCTCAAAATGAAATATATACGTATTTAATAACCGAGCATATTGGTACATTTCGCATAATCAACGAAAAGCCGAATGAAGATATTTTATTATGCAGTGCTCTCATAAATTCCGATGATCGCGTCTAATTCCCTGTAAATACGTTATATCGTGCGCATTAACCCGCAAATGCATGGCAAGCCGCACGCAGAGTATAAAGCCAGGAGAGTCTGCAATCAAGAATTCATACATTCACGAACGAATCGAGTTAAGTAATCGGAAGCTCCGCTTTGATCTTCCGCGGAGCACGTAAGTAATTTACGTATCTACACACTACACACACGCGCGCGCGTGCGCATTTATACACACAATCACATGCAGTCCCTTCTTCAACTTAGAATTAACTTGAATAAGTCATACGCCGCAGTCAGTAGGAGGTTTGAGCGGCTTCGAGGCAAGATGCGTTGTACCAAAACTGCCTCCAGCGCCTCTCAGTGATTCTTTCTTCGCGTCTTTTCAGCTCCAACATTTGCATCCTTTTCATTCATCTTGCGTCTTTTTCATTCACTATACATTTACTCTAATTACACGGGAAAAAATCGCAAGCAAACATTACTTAATTTAGCTCGGCAGATTACACTGAAGCAGGAATTAAGCAAAATGTATTGAAGTTATTGGGCAAATATTACTGAAAATATTCGGCGATACATACTGAAATAACAGTCAAATACAAAGTGCCTAAATAATCAAGTAAAGATTACTTTGCCGTCTTCCAATCGCGAGTGTGTATAATACACTCTCTTTTACTAAAATGTAACCATTAACTTTTCAAGTTATTTAATTTATAAGTCTTAATTTTATATTCAATATTTTCCGAATTTGTACACCCTGTGTATTAAATACTCTTGTCGGTTGCTATGTACATATCACACGTTGTAAACAACTACAGCGGCAAGCGACAGAAAATAAAATAAAATAAAATACAAGGCACATTTTGTAAATGATTATTATATACTTATCGTTACCTTATATAATGTACTATATTAAAAATAAAAAACAAAACGCAGAAAATTAAACATTTTTCTCAAGTTTATTACTCAAGCGAGCATTAATTACTTGATTGGCTAGGTAAAGTATGCCCAACTTCTTTTACTCGATTGATCAAGCAAAATTTACCGAACTAGTTCTGTAGATGTTCTATAACCGTCAATCACATCTTGCTTAATGAGTTCAGCTCAAGCTATT
>UELU01147183.1:0-13423 GCA_900490025.1 Megastigmus dorsalis
CCACTGAGGCATTGCGTAAACAACTTGCAGAGGCTCTGTTGTTCCCTCATCTAGACTACTGCTCGGTGGTTTTTCTCGATGCCTCCCAGGAGTTGAGAAATCGACTACAAGTACTACAGAATTCATGTGTGAGATATGTACTGGGTGTTAGGGGGGATGAGCACATTTCTCCCCATAGGGCTACTCTGGGCTGGCTGCGCACTGATACTAGGAGACGATACTTTATTGGGGTACTTATGTACAAAATCATGCGTATGCGCTCACCAGACTACCTGGAATGTCTCTTTATTCGAGTATGTGTGTAATTTAAAGAAAAAATGGACAGACGTTGTGCAAGTGATGAAGTGTGAATGCTCGCGCAACCTTTCTGTGACTTGTTTTTAGACTATTTTGTATATAGTTTTAATTCTTAAAGGAATGACGTGATAGATTTAAAAAGACTGAATTTTGACTGTATTTGTAACTTATCTGTGATATCACTATTTTTTATTTTTAAATGTATTTGACCAAACTTTAGATATAAGCACGACTGTGATATCGCAAAGCGAGAAATAATGTATATATATATATATTAAGACTGTATTGAAAGACTAAAATCTTTGTAAAAGGTTACAAATAAACATTATATCTATCTATCTATCTATCTATCTATCTCTCACTCACGCGCTTTATAGCTTGGCTATGGTGCGCTCTCTCTCACTCCGCCGGCCGTGCGTGCTGCCTTGCTTGCGCGCCTACGGAAGCGCGAGCTTGGCCGAGGCTGAACGAACGTTCGTTCCTTCTCTATGCGCGAGGCTGGCTGCTCTCTCTCTGTGAGCGGTGAGGAGCGGGTGCACGGCGAGAGCTATCGCGCTCCCCGCTTCACTTATCCGTCCGGCCTGGTCGAGCGCAATCTCCCGCTGTTCGGCTCTCTCCGGCCGGTGACAGGTCGCGCGCTCTCTCTCTCGCTCTCGTGCGCTCTCCCTCACTCTACCGGCTCTTCTCTCTTCCTCGACGCCGCTCTTCGTCGTGTAGTGGTGTCGTGGCTCCGGGCGATCGCGCTGTCTCCTCTTCCTCCGCGTCGCGAGTGCCGGTGCCGCGAGTGAAGTGCCAATAGAGTCGCCTTCTCTGAAGCCGCGCCTGTTGCCGGTGGTGTTGCCTCTTCCTTCTGATCGGTCAGCTCCTTGTCCTTGTTTCCTGGCTCCGAGCATGAAACACCCCAATTCCCATCCCGTTAATTCCCATCAACCTCTTCTATAGTGGCTCGTGCGTGGCGTCGGGCACGTTCCTCTAGATGATGTTATGTGTGTTTCTTTCTCTCTCTATCTCTCTCTCTCCAAACAACTTTTGTGCCGGATTCCCGTCACAGACTTAATTCACAGTCTTACAGAATTTTAGTCAAGAATCTATATTCTATCTATAATCTCTTGTTTAATAATAATCTTTATTTTTTTTCTTTTCTTCCCTTAACTTCTTTATCCCTTCATCTAATTTTCTCCTTTCTTCTTGCAATATCAGTTTTTTGCTTTTCTTTGTGACGGTCACGCGGCTTACGCTTCGCGTTCCTATACGCGAAACACGATTATCATAGTATTTTAATTAAAGAGTTCGGATTCGAATATCTTACTTAAAAATCACGATATTTTTTCTTATTTGTCACGTCTTTCACGGTTGTTTATTTTCCGTGCTCTTGTCGCTCTGGATAACGATTATGCGTACACAATGGACTGCATATCGCGGCCAGAGCTTAAAGCTCTTTTTGGTTTTATATTATCGTATGTTCACGATTGCCTCGCAATGGGCAATCGCTAGACACATGCTAAGTTTATTTTATTTTTTATCGTGTATTCGCAATTGTCACGCATTGGACAAATTGCTAGACACTCTTTCTTTTTTTTCTTATATTACGTGAATAAGGATGTTTGGTAGACCATACAGCCACGCAGTGGGCTGCATAATCGCCGGACAAGGAAAGGAAATAGATCTTATTCGTTTTCTCTTATCGTGCGTTTATAATCGCCTCGCATTGGGCGATTGCTAAACACTATTTTTATTTTATTGTGTTTTCACAATCGCTTTGTAATAGACGATTGTTAGGCACTATTTTTATTTTTATAGGGTTAATTGGTAGATTATGCAGACACGTAATGGACTGCACAATCGCCGGACACTGAAAGTAAATATGTTTTATTTACTTTTACCTGACTCGCAACGGTAGACTTATGCAGTCACGAAATGGACTGCATAATCGCCAAGGATTATTAGATTATTTAAATATTTCTATTTTGCTTCTTATAGTATTAGGTAGACTGTACAGCCTCAAAATGTACTGTACAGCCGCCACCTGCTATAAGTGCGAGATATATTTTATTTACTTAATACTCGAGTTTACGATTGCCGTACAATGGGCAATCGCTAGGCTAGTTTAAGCTTAAGTATTTTTCTTTAAATAGTTTAACTCCTTTTAATAGAAAAAAAATAATTTATTTAACTCAATAAGGAGACGAGAAAGCTCTCAGGAAAGCCTGGAGCTTCAAGCTCGAGAAAGCTAACGAGCGAAGGACTTGAGTGCGGCGGCGCAGCGCCTTTTATACTCAAACTATCGCACAGAATCCGGCGCGCTTGCTGGGTAGCATGTCCAGCCATCTGACCCGCAGGACGTCGTCCGAGGCTCGGTCTCCCGCGAGCAGACGCATGCGATGGAGGAGCTGGGACGATTTCTGGTCGTCCAGCTCGAGCCCGGTGAGCAGAGTGTGCATTTGCCGGTCTGCCGAGTCGGTCAGCCGGCTCAAAATAGCGGCCTTTAGCGCCCCATACCTGTCGGCGTCCGGTGGGCTCTCGCAAACGCTGTCCGGGTCGAGGGCTGCTACGACGAGGCCGTGTCGGGTTGCGTCTGCGGTGATCTGGTGCGCATGGAAGGCCGCTTCCACCTAGACGATCCACAGGTCCGGGTGCGCCTTCCAGAACGGTGGTAGGCGGTACCGCGTCACCGCTGCCACCTCAGCTGTGGCGGAAGATGACTCGTCACGACGGTCGTCGTCGCGCGTGCTGATGCCCGGGGGCAGGCTCAGGTCGTCGTTGGGATGCGACATCGCCATTATTCTCGTCGCTGCTCGAAAAGTCACTCGCTCTCACTCTGCACTGTGTGAAGAAGAAAATCCCTCGCGTCTTGGGGGAGTTGCTCGCGTCGCGTCGGCGGGAATCATGTCGGGGTTACCAATGTAGCGCTATCGCTCGGTGCGAGTTGCGCCTATTCACCTAACCCTAGACGGGAGAACTGCGAGGAGAAAGAAAGGAGAACACGTGGAATTACAGGTATTAAAGATATTTATTGTAGCCTTTGTACAGTCGAGCGGAATGGCGGACGACGGTCTTCGCAGTTCGATGGCGTACTGGTGGAAGCGAGAGCGTTGCTTCTTTCTTGCCATGTGGCTTAGAAAAGAGGGCGCAGTCGGATGGACGGTTTCTGACGGTGGCGCCGGAGAAGAGCTGGTGGTGAGACGTGGACCTCCACAGGTGCAACTGTAACGAAGATATCTGTAACAATAACTTAACAAGGGCAAGAGGGTTAAGCAAATTATATATGAAAAAAGTAAATTAATATGTTAGGCAATACATTATTAATTTGTTTACAAAAGTAACTGTTCAAAAAGAAGGTTGCTAGCATTTTTCAAAATCACGAATGAATTTAATTTTAAGGCATGATATTTACAGTAATTTAAGCTTCAACAATCTGTTGAATAAATACGTAGCATTCGGTACTAATAAATTAGAGTACTAATGAACGTATTCTTTATTGGTATGTTGTACATAATAAATATGTAACATTGAGAATTTATGCAAGAAAAAACAATAGTCATAAAAATTCAAAAAATTCGCTTATTTAGTTTCTGTGTAATGTCGATAATATTTTCAGAATGAAAAAAAATTATGAAGATTGGAAAGATTGAAATTAGTTTATCTATTTCTTCCTAAAAATGGAAGGTTTGTGATGGTAAAAAAAATTTTTAAGATAACATTATAGAAGTATATTTTGAAGATTTATGAGTCGATATATGACATTTTTAAAAAAGGTTTATGTGTGTATTGTGTGCCATGTGTGCCATGAACGATATCTCAAGAATTATTGCAAAAAAAGAATTAAAACGATTACATTCATATATTTTTTAATTTTGATTTTAAGATTTTTGAAAATTACTTTTTTCAATTTTTAATACTTAAATCTACATTTTAATGTTATAATTGATAATAAATCGTATACATTTTTGTTATTCTTTAACCTGAAACAAGAAATTTTAGATTATCTTGCGTCATTCGATTTTTATTTACAAAAAAGTGACATTTTCTATGTCAATTTATATTTTTTAAATAAAATAAGATATCTTAATATTTTGGGTTTTTAATAATATTCGTTGATAAAATTTTAAAATAAAATATTTTTATTAAATTTTATTCTTCTTTTTTTTTACAATCACGATAACTTCAATAAAAATTATTTTATCATTCTGAAATTTTTTATAGAACTTTGTCTTGATGATTTATTTGAATCCTTTTCGTAGATTAAAATTCAATTATCAGTTTAAAAGATATTTCAGATTTAGTGATGTTGTTAAAAAATTTTAAATAATTACTTATTAGTTGTCACGTAGCGTGACGAGTCAGCGCGATATGATATATGGAGACAATATGAAGAGGAGAGAAGACTTTTCAGGTTCGAATCGCGTTCGTTCGCCTTTTTTATTAAGAAGTCGCACTGCTCATTAAAACTCGGCCGTAACATAGAATAGAACAATTTATTTTCAATCGATTTGCTTTAAATTTTCGGAAACCCTTGAAGAGAAAGTTGGAAGTGCTGGTGGTGTCAAGCAGTTAGTTCCAAAAACTGTCTTGAAAATTCAGGATGTAGACTGTTGCACTACCGGTACATAAGTTAAAGAGGTTCTTAAGAGACACCTGCGGGACTACACAGGAACATTGGGGGTGACTATTACCCGTCTAAACGTGCGAGGACAGTGCCTGGCAGTGGTAACCATCGAAGAGGTGGCCTCTAAAAAACTGCTATAGATACTGTGAACTGCAGTCTCAGTCGCAGTGGTAGAACGCTGCTTTCGGTGTCCGGGCTTCGAACATCGTAGCGGCAACTGTAAGGGTCCAGATCGGACAACAGCCTACTACTGCTGTAGCGGGGCAAGCCACAAGGGACTGCCACGCCGAGATGCTTCCACTGTACTGCAGCCCAAACAAATGCATACACAACTTCCTTATTTTTATTTTATTTTTTTTTATTTTTGGTGTCATTGGCTAAGTTATAAGTGTCTGTTGCCAAGTTACAAATATTTATATACAAAGAAATAGAGCAAATTTGAAACATTAAAATGATTTTTTTCGAATTTTAGGTCATATTGGGTCACAATAGAAAGAAAACGGACCCTCTATCGAATGTATCCTGAATCATCGAAATCGATCCAACCATTGCCGACCTATAGAAGCATATATACATAAAAAAAAATATATAGAATTGAATTGAGAACCTCCTCCTTTTTTGGAATCGGTTAAAAGTATATAATTAAGTAAATACTTTTTTCGTTAACGTAGTAATATAGTCCTAGCAAAATTTTTTAAAAGTTACTTTAAGAGTATGTCTTGAATAGTTATGTATAACACAGGCCTACAAAAAGTACCCTGCACTGGGATTGAGACCACCTTATTCCTATGCACTTTTCTGAAGTTAAAAGTTTTTTTTCACTATTTTGGCAAGTGATATTATGAATTATTTAACGCACCCTTCAAAATCCATTTCGAATCACCGCCATACGATTTTTTGTTTCTGAGTGAATTTAAAGTTCACAAGCATTCAAAGCCATATTTGTTTGTTCAGTTTATCTGCTCTTGAAATACGTTTTGTAACTTGTAGCGTTTTGTAATTGGTTTATGTTGGAAGCGAAAAATCGTATGGAGGTGATTTAAAATGGATTTTGAAACGCGCGTTGAGTACTTCATAACACTATTTGCCTTAATAATGACAAAAATTTTTATTTCGTAATTTAAGATATCACGAAATTCGTTTTGTTTTAGTTGTCTCGAAAATAGGCAGGGCGACCCATATTTTTTATTTCAGATTCGTGTTTAGAAGGCCAAAATAAATCGGAATAAGTTGGTCTCAACTCCAGAACTGTGAAATTATTTATATCCTTTATTCATTTGAATGTTTTAAACACTCGAAACCACACGCATATACGATAAAAAAACAAATCGAGAATAGCTGACACGTGGATGTCAGTGGAGACAAAGAAGACGAAATGGCTTGAAAGCTGCTTTATAATAGAATATTATAAAAATTCAAATTTTATACATAAGAGGTCAGTCTGTGCACATTAATTGACTTATATGCCAGTTTAGACGCAAAAGAAATTCGTGTATCAGTTGCACGTTGTCAGAATGTCGTAAAAGATTTGTGCAGCGTCTCCCGTGTAAGTGCAAGTATATCTACTAGCCTTCTACTTCTCTTCTTCTCTCTTGAGACTTCAATAGACAAAGGTCAGTCATATAAGAGACGATCATAGATCATGGTTAGCCCTACCCCCGTTTGTTTAGCGGCCAGCCATAAGACTGGCCTTAGCATTCTCAATTATCCGCACAGGGTAGCTGTGGTCAGAGTTGTTCAATCCCCAAAGGACCACCGAGGACTAGCCGCAAAAGTTCCGTTATAATTAAATCATTAATTTCCTTGACTGTTTCTTTGTTTCGCCCGATACTCGGCCTCTGGCTAAACATCGCTAAGAAATACCTTGTAGTCCCTACGTACTTTTTAAATTTTATTTATTTCAAATGGTATATTTTGATTACAAAAATAAATTTGTGAGGAATATTGAAAAAAAAAGTGAGAATAAGTGAGAAATAAGGTCCCTTATGACAACTTCTTGTATATTCGCATATTTGAACATTTATTTACATTTGCAAATAGGTTTTTGTACAAGTTTGATTATTTCCCTATTAGGTTACTTTTGTACTTTTTTTTGCATGCTAATGAAAACAAAAAAGAGCGTAATAGAAGTTGAAGATTTGTTTATTTTAATAAGAATACAAAAAATTTTAGTGACAATAACCACGAAAAAATTTTGCGAAAACCTTATAACAATTTCATAAAATCCATTTTATAAAGTTCTTATAAAATCTTATAAATTTTTATAAAGTCTATACATAAAGTTGCCTAGTAAAATTTATTAGACAAAGTATATATATAATAAATAAGAATCAAAAGTTATCATAAGCATGTTTATTAAATATTAAACAATTATTATTATCACGAACAAAGTATAATATTAAAAATCTCTGTCGTAGTATGCATTATTTACAGATTATAGATCCTTGTTGCTATTTTACAAAAGCCTAGTTTTTCGTATCAGTATCGATGTCATCTTGAACAAGTTTAGGCATAAGTCTAAGGAAGTACGTTACACAATCTAAAATATTTTCATAAATATATTTGAAAATCTAATCAATTAACAATACATAAATTATTATATTCATAAGTCAAAAATATAACTTTACCTTCTATAACAGTAACTTTTTGAGGCGTAAGACACTTTCGTAGTGATGGTCTATGTGAAACTAGATCCCCATGTGGATCTTGCTAAATTTTTAGATAACATTTTCATTCGTATCTTTTATGAGCCACACTACAGCATATGTGACTTCTAATTCACCCATTTCAAAAACACTGTAATATGCAATGATGATTGCAATGATACTTGAATATAACTAATATTAGTTTGGTCTATATAAATAGTATTATGTAACTAAATCGATCCAATAGTTTTACCAGGATCCTGCGCATGGAATCTGAAATATAAAGAGAATTTAAACTAGTATAAAATTTAACAGTAACGCTTACATAAATAATATCTTTGTTCCAGATAAGATGAAAACAAAAAAAATTGTTAATTTAAGAATGAGAGAGAAAGAGAAAGAACGGAAAACTTGAGCTTTAAGTCTAAAAAAAAATAAGTATTTCGCCGTAACGATGAAAATTTAAATGTACCGTTACGTTGGCACGTCACGGCAATCGCAGAGGATAGTACGGGGGCATTTTTCCCTTCCCCCGATTATGATAATAATCGATAATTGGAGGGTCATCGGGACAAGAGAGACAAAGGCTTTTTTGTGGGCGAGTGATCCGTAAAAACGTTTATATGAATTTTGTTGTTTTAACTGTCATGACTACCAGAAAACTGTTATTATATAAAAAGTGAAGACTGTTTATCAAAAAAGTGACAAGCAAACAGAAAAAAAATGTTTCATCCCTTGTCGAACTTACGAAGCGAACTCATCGTCACAGTTTAATAAGAGTTACATTCTTTTAAGTTCAATAAGCTTAATAAACATTTCATTTTAATTCTCTAGTTCCTTGTATTCATTTATTCTTAAGTAATTAAAAATCTTTATAAAAGTAAATATATTCTATGAGTTGTATTTCAAATTGTTTAATTTGCGTTACCTAAAAGATAATTAGATTAGTTAAACACTTTAAAAATTAAAATAATCATATATTAACTTTTAGGATAAGGTTTCATAGTTGTTTTCCAGGGCACTCTGACACATGTCCCAACAAAGATGTAGCCTGTATTTTCTTTCTTGTCTGAAAAAAATCGGACACAAAGAAACTCTTTTCTCATATTACACAGGTCATATGGAAAGCAGAAATACTTGTCTGATTTCAGTGACCTTATTATTCAAAATTCTTTTATTTTATAATCACTTATTACAGCTGATGGTGCTTCTAATTCTAGCATACTGTAGCTAGAGCGGTTCTATACAACCACTATCTATCTAAGATCCGAATTTATAGTCGAGACTCAGATTCAAGTCGCGGACTTGAGCCACAGCTGCCTTTGTCGTACCTGTGTGATTTCTTATGGTCAAGACCAGGACAGCTGCGACTCGAGTCTGAGTTTCGACTATAAAGTCGGGCCTAAGTGATTTTGATTGCATAAATATTCACTTGCAGCAGTATTACTAGTAGGTACTCCTCAATTGCTATATATCGGTAATACAGGAAGCAATACCCAGTTGAAAGTAACCAGTTGCACCAGCAAAAACTAATTAGATCCAAACAAAAACGTATATTGTTTAGTTTTTATCTGCAATGTCTTATAATTTTTTTACTAACATTTATTTGAATCAGCTTATGAACTACAAAACATATTATTGCTTTATTTAAAAAAAAAATAGTATATCGTATTTTATAAGATAATACCAGTATTTTAATTAGAGCTTGAAATAACTAATAATTTTTATTTGTAATCATTAGCTTTAGCAAATATTTCGGATATTTCGAATTCGTCTTTGTATTAGTATATTATTTCTTTTTCTGATGACTTCGCGTTACATTTCACCAGTTTTTATAAGCATAGAAGAATGAAAACCTGATATTCTTTATATGAATATATAAGCTTCGCACGATTAATTTTCTGTAGAAGCTGACTAGTTTTTTCTAGCTCCCATGTATTGGAAGCAATGAGTATATACATGATAAATTATCCATGAGATAGAGGTAGATTTTACGGATATTTCGGTTTCTACTTTTTATTAGTCTCTTTGTTCTTTTTCTGATGATCTAGCGTCAAATTTCATCAATTATTATCAGCATAAAACAATGAAAATCTGATTATCTTAATACGAATTTATGAGAATTGTGCGATTAGTTTTACTTGGGATTAATAATTTTTCTTAGTGTCTATGTAATAGAACTAATGAGTATCTGCTATATTAGTTCTTTTTCCGATGACTTAGCGTTAAATTTCACCAGTTCTTATCAGCATAAAACAATGGAAACTTGATATTCTTAATACGAATTTTTTAGATTTGTTTGATTCATTTTTTTCAGAAATCATGGTTTTATTCTACCATCTGTGTACCAGGTGTCGTGAATACATCGATAAATAAGAGACTTGCGATGACTCATTCGGTAGAGCTACGGACTCGTAGCTTAGGGTCTCGGGTTCTATTCCCAGTCTCTACCGATTGACACGAGCACCACTGAATTTAATTTATGTGCTTTGTTTACAAATACTGCATCATATGCATCCTTTGCACCGGTAGGAGCATAAATAGAGCAACGTTAAAAAACATATAGAAAAATACATGGTACACTTGATTATCTTGAAAATTTTTTTTCGTTATAAGTCTTTGGCCATATAAGATAAGTAGGGATTTCAAGGGTGCTCAAACAGTAGCGAACAAAAGTAACTGATAAATGTTTACTTGAATACTTTAAACGTTATGTTATTTCGATTAAAAGTCATTGTTGAGACTTATACATGTATATTTATATAAGATATAATAAATGTTATTTTAATAATAAATGCAACAATTTACGGTTGGCCATTTGATGCTAAGCCAGTGGGTTTCGAATTGTTATCCGAGTCGTTATCACTCTCATTTTCGTTATCCTCAGTGTCCTCAGAGTCGCTGCTTGAACTCGGGTGGTTGGCAGTACTTTCAGCATCTTCAATTTCAACGAGGTCATGTTCTTCATCTTCTTCATCATCAGAATTCGATAAGAACTCTGCTTCTAAATGTTCGATCTCATTATATCATCATTTTTTTTATCTTTTTTCTTACTGCGCTTCATGTCCGCTATCTTGTTAGCAATATGCTCCCCTGTGCCTTTTACTTCTTGAGCAATACATACTGGGTCTAGTTTGATATCCAATGCTAAATAATATCGGAATATAGCTGTAATAGAGAATATGCATGAATTTTTTGCTTTGTGTGTATATGGTTGTGTGTGGATGTGACGTTTGTGTGCATGTGGAAGTGTGTGTGCGTGCGTGCGTGCGTGTGCGGTGTGTGGGTGTGGATGTGGGTATGGGTTTTGGTGTGTGTGCATGTGCGTGTGTGTAGATCTTTTTACCTATAACTGCTCCTAGTAACATGGGATCGAGTTTTGGCTTTGCTGGAGATTTTGTCCTTCCACATTTTCTTCCAGTTACCGAACTATTTTTTAAAGTTTCGCTACCAAATATTGTTTCAGCTATATACCGTACAACTCCCGAATATTCTGATCCTTTTTTATTTTTTTTAGTGGATGTATTCATTTTATTTCTAGCGTTATCATAGTCGATTTTTTATATGTAAACGTCGTTTCCACAGTGTATCTGAAATAATATAGACAAAATATACAAACCACCTTTCTATATTAGTTATGAGCCACTAATGCTATTTGAAAAAGTTTCATAATAATCAATGTTTGCAATTCAATTAAAAAGTAGTTACATCATTTTTTTAACTAAGTGTGCAGAGAGTACGACTTTTTCTGCTAGTTTTCTTCACGCAAAGCATCGATTTCAGACACACTTAGTGCTCAAAGTACTTTGAGAACCATTGAGAGTGCGCAAAGCACTCCGCTTTGTAAACTCCTACTGAAAGCGTCCGAAAGTCATGCTTTGTAAGAAGAAAACTAGGATGAAACGTCAAGCTTTGCTCTCTCAGTTAAAAAAAAATAGGATTTAATGCGTGTGCGTAAAGCAGGTGTACCCGGCACGGGTGATAGTGGTCACCCTTGCTTCACTCGGGTGACAAATTACACCCGTGCTAGAAACCCTGCTTCATGCACTTGTATCTAAAATCACTATTTGCGCAAAGAAAATTAAAGTAGAAAAAAGGAGCTTCAATTTAAAACTCGATACGTATAAAAATATGAATTAGTTTGAGGGGGGAAACTCCTTTAGAAACGAAAAAATGATGGGTTTTTTAAGAATTTTTTTTGAGAAGATAAAAATATTTATTATTTCCTGAATTTTAATAACATTTTTACACACTATTAAAAAACCTTAAATGATTTTTTATTTAAAAAAAAACAAACAAAATGGCAGTACTATGCGGCACCGTAGTTCGCAGCGTGACGAGTAATGTAACGTCCGGCTATTATTAATTAATTCGCCGACCGTTTTACTAATATTTTTTTGTATTTTATATTATATTTGATATGATTATATTAATTATAATTAGAAAGGTATGAAAACGAAATTTAGAATAAACCAGATTCGCGAACGGCAGCGGATGCAAGTTAGACGCTGACGCGGTAAAATCACTCCGGTTACAGCAGAGCGGACTTTTTTACGGACGTGAGAATTTCCGAAAGAGAGAATTCTCACTCAGTAACCGAACTTGAGCCACCTTAGATAAAAAATTATTTCTTTTCTTCAGACTTGCAAATGCAGAAGATGCGCTCGTCGACCAGTCTGCAACGGGCACCCAAGTCACGAACATCGCGACTCATATAAGAACCTTGTACAATTATTTCCAGCTCGTTGTGTAGCGCTTTAAATAACCAAAAATAAGACTCGGGAACGCGACTTATTACAATATATATTCTAAGATATAAATAAAGAAAAAGGATTTATCCAAATCAAGGAGTTTTACTTGCGTAGTTCCTTTTCCTCTCATTCGAAATAGAAAAACATCAAGAAAGTGAATTCTCCGAGGGTTTCGGCATCCGCCGTCGTCACGCAGCCTAATAAGAACCACGTCACATACGTCAAAAATATATCGAAGCAGATCCTAAATTCAAAACGAGCCGGATACACGCTTTCCAGCGTGATTCAGCCATAACAGTGACTTTGCAATTGGCGTAATTTCTTCAATTTTTTTGGGTGATTTGAAACAAAAAATAAAAACAGTTTTCGATTAGTAGTATAATTTTGCTCTATGCTTACCTACAAATGCATAAAAAATTACAAAATTGTAAATTCGACATTTTATTAAAAAAAAAGTAAAATTTTTCACCGTTTTTTATTGTTATATTTTTGTTTAAAAAATTACTTTTTTAATAAGAAAAGTTTAAATCTTTAGGTATAAATAGAAAATAATACTATAAAGTAACTTCGTGGAAAGTTTGAGCATGTTCTGTCATTTAGTTTTTAAATGAGAAGTTACGCCAATTCAAAAAATGTAGTTTTTAGAAAAACGCGTTTAAAGTTTGATTTGCACGGGCGGTGCGCTCTACCATGAGTCACGCCCACAGGCTGTAGCTCTCATAGGACTTTGAATTTCACTTTGAAACTTTTGCACGATATTCTTGAAGAGATAAACTAATTTTTTATGCAAAATAAAATTGATTTTTTGGTTAAGATAGATTAGTTTAAGATTAAAAATTAAGATTTTTTCGTGCTAAGTTATAAACAATTGTAAACACTTTGACTTTTATCCAATTTTCTCAACATACACTGTACACGGAGAAAAATGTGCTTAGTAGCAGTCCGACTGCTACTAAAACAGTATCAGACATCTGCTACTAAATCAGTAGCAAAATGCTACTGTATTTGCCGCAGCGTGCTACTATTTCAGTAGCAGGCACTCTGCTACTACCTTAGTAGCAGAGCTGCTGTAAAATTAGCAGCAAGCTGCTACTAATTCGGTGCGTAAGAGTCTCTTGTAACCC